>PVIY010022014.1:0-41537 GCA_004026745.1 Myrmecophaga tridactyla
TGCTGCCACCGCCTGCCCATATCTGCCTCTTCAGCTCTGGCCCTGGAAGCTTCCGTGCCTCTTGGGAGCTGCCACTCCCCAGTCAGAGGGGCCTTTTTAAAATGTAAATCAAATCATTTTCCTCTCCTGCCTAAGATTCTTCTGCGACTTTCCCCACTCTGAATAGAGTCCCAACTCAGCTGCCAACATCTGCCCCCAGCCTCACAGCTCACCAACTCAACTTGAGCCAAAAGTTTCAACTGTAGTTCTCTGAGTACACCAGGCCCTCTCATTCCTCAGGACCTTTGCACAAGCTGTCTTCTGCCAGGAAACCTTTCCCCCACTGCTTCATCTCCTGACTTTTCCCAAAATAATGCTTCTCAAATTAACTGTGGGGTAGGGCCAGCTTTTTTCTTTTTCTGATCCATCGTACACCAATGCTTTTGTAAAATACAATAAAAATGAACATCTAGAAAAAAGTGAAACTGAAAAAAAGCAAAGTGAGATATAACCACCTTGGAAACAGTTTAGTAGTATCTTATAAAAACAACGGACATTCACTTATCATAAAGACCCAGCAATCCAACTCCTAGGTATTTAACCAAGAGAAATGAAAGCATATGTCTATACGAAAACCTGTATGCAAATGTTTACAGTGTTTTTATTCATAACCACCGAAAACTGGAGGTGAAAAGACAAACTGTGGTGCATCCATGCAATGAAATACTGTTCAGCAATGAAAAGGAAAGGGCTACTGCTATACATGATAGTATGGATGCGTGTCAGATGATTATGCTAAATGAAAGAAACCAGATTCAAAAGGCTACATTCTATATGATTCCGTTTATATGACATTCTGGAGAAAATAAAACTATAGGGAACGAAAACACAGCAGTGGTTTCCACACCTGGGTTTTGGGGAGGGGGTACTAATGGCAAAGGAGTGCAAGGGAACTTTTGGGGGTGTTCCAGCCCAGCTCTTGGAGGGCTTGTGTCGGGGCAGCCCTGAGACCAAAGAGCACATCAGGCACGGCATTAGACATGAATTTTATTAGGACTTTCGAATAGGAGAAGATTCTTCCTGCAGGCAGCTGGTCGGGAAACGGAGGTCAGCGCTCTGCAAAGGAGAGGGGTGTGCCAGGGACAGCTTATAAGGGTTTCGGACGAGAGGGTGAGAACAGAGTTTCGGCTGGGTCTCCTGACACAGGGACCTGGAGGCTTGTTATCAACAGTCATCAAGGGAGGGGAGTTCTAATGCCTTGTTTACGACACCATCTGTGCATGCTCCCCCCACCGCCACCCCCAGGAAACGTGTTGACCTTCGGCTTCTGTCCGGGTCACCTGGGGGCTACGTGCAGTAACATTGTTAACATGGAGAGGGAGGGGGCGTGCCCAGGCCCTGGGACTCCACAGGGGGTAATGGAAATACTCTATATCTTGAGTGAACTAAAACTGTACACCCAAAAGGGCGAATTTTACTGTATGTAAATTATTGCCCTAATAAATATGACTTTAAAAGAAAGACATACAAAGCCCCAATTTTTTTATTATTAAATTCAACAGACATAAAATTACTTTGTCAAATCGCTAAGTACTGACTTAGATTTCCTTGCCCAACTCCCTGGTCCACCGTCTATGTTTTGATTTGACCAGGCTAGGTTCTGCCTTCCCTGAATCCCGCCAGGCTGGATTTACTCTCCTCCCCAATCGTGCCGCACAATTGTCTGGGCCGTGCGATGCCCCCCAGGATGCCTGGGTGTGGCCTGCAATTCCCTGAGGGTGGGACAAGACCCGAGCCTCCGCTGTCAGGCTTTAGACGAAGCAGGCGTCTGACTGTTGGCAAGGCCGCGCCCGAGCACCCGTGGAGGCAAGGCCCCCGGTGTCCGTGGAACGAGGTCTGGCCTGGGCTGCGCCTTATGTAACCTGGCTTTACTGTAGAAATGTTCTGCCTAAGCAGTTTCCGGTAGGGAACTGCAGAAACTGGTGTTCTCAGGGCGGACTGAGGACACGGGCCATAGGCACACGGTGCCCTGCTAATGTGGTAAACTGCTGAAGCAATGCTGGCTCAAGAGCCCACAGAGACCTGAATAAAGAGCATGCTGATAAGAAATCAACAACTCCCGAGACAAGGAGCTGGGAACCAAACTTTGTAGCTTTGCAGGCATGACAGATGTTCAAAATAAATCTTGCTTTGACTATACTCCCTAAAAGCAGTTCCTGTATAAAAACACTATAAATGCATGGACGTCAGTTTGCTCTTCCAAGTGATGAGCTTGAGTCCCCCGACCCCACTTTACCAACTTCTTGTGTCTGCCATTTTTTAAAATGCACAGTGCCCCCTCCTCTGCCCTGTTCTCTAGGGAAATCCCAGCAGGGACCAGGCTCAGGCGTGGGGCTCAGAGAAGATGCAGCCAAGGGCAGGCCTACACTACCTGATGGGCGAGGGGAGGGGAAAGGCTTTCCCCGGTCCCCACGCCTGCGCGCTTTGCTGGGAGGTGCCCGCTGTAACAACAGCCCCCAAGGTGGGGGCAGGATTTGGGACCTGCCCTTTCAAGCTGACATGCTGAGGATTCTTTTGCCTTGAAGAGACTTCCAGCCCTTCCTAGGTCAAGATGGAGTTGCTCAGTCAAGAAGTAGTCATTGGGACCCACCTTGTTTTGGTTGCTGAGCTTAGGGCTGGGGCTATGCAGGTGAGCCACGGGCCACCACGGGGCATACAGCCACACACCCGTGTGTGCACCACTACACATCTTCTGGGCATGGGGGGGGTCAGTGTATGTGTCTGGGTTCCAAATAACCCAAAATTTGATTTCAGGAAAGGATAATAGTCTCTTTTCAAAGACCAGGGTTCAGGGAGGGAAGGATTTGAAAGAACTTTAAAATCTTTAAAGTTTAAATATCATGCCTCATGATTGTCCTAGCACCTGAGCTCAGAGCTTCCAGGGAATCACTGAAAATTAAAAAGAAAAAATAAAAACTGAAACATAGACATATGCCCACTCTTATGTTTAAGTACATACTTAACCCCAGACAGGCACATAAACCCGTGTTTGGACACACATAAACTCATAGACAACCCCGTACCTATGAACACACATAATGAAAATAGTAATGACCAGTATTTGTCAGGTGCTTGCTACAAACAGGCACTGTGCTAAGTATTCTACCCATATTGCTTTTTTAAAATATCTTTGCAAAAATCAGTCAAGAAGGCATTATCATTTTCATCCCTATTTTAGAGGAAAATAAGGCTCAGAGAAGTGAAGTGATTTGCCCAAGTCTCAGAGCTAGAAAGTGGCCAGGACGGGATTTGAACTCTGGTGGATGGAAGTCCAAGGACAGGCTGCATAATCCTTAGACTCTTTGCTAGCACACAATTGCGTACATCGCATACTTGTGAATGTACACACAGGTCACATGTTGTGTATCAGAAAGCATGACTTGGTGACGCACAGCTATAGGTACCCTCATGCACACAGATCCCTACAGGTGGCATACTTGTGCACGGAGACACAAAGACACATGCATGCACGTCAACACAGATACTAGCAGATTCATTGATGCATATATTAATTATAGTCCACATGCTGAGTTTCCTGACATGAATACATCAAGCTAAGTCCTAGGCTTAGTTCTGGGTCCCAGCGCAGACTTCCCACCCCTCCCTTCTTTCTCCGCCCCTCTTTGTAGGTAAGCATTTGGGGGTTGGGCAGTGCTGCGTTAAGCCCCGCTAGTTGGTGGCTCAGATTTTCCGGGGACAGACTTCTGTCTTCAACCCCCATCTGCCAGGTAAGCAGAGCCACCCTTGGGGCCAGGATCACAAAGTGCCACACCTGGGCCCTTCCCCAGGCAGGTTGCCATCAGAGGGGTGCTTCCCAGCCCCAGCCTCAGACTTCTCCAGCTCCCAGATGCCCCTCCAGCCACAGGTGTGGCTTATGGACAGAAGGCAATGAGTCCCACCTCTCCTGCCTCATCTTCCATTCATCTCCCAACGTGCCCTGCATCCCAGTTCAAACAGTGGCCTGAGGAGTACAGAGTAGTGATACCTACCCTGCCTGAAGTTTAAGGAAGGCTTCCTGAAGAAAGAGGAGCCTAAGCTGAGCTCTGAACTCAAAGGTTGAATAGAAATTAGCCTCACAAATCAGTAGAAAAGCACTTTAGCTGGAGAGTAGCATGTGCAAAGGTCCAAAAATGAGACAATAAAGCATGTTTGCGGACTTGCAATTGATTCATCACAATTAGAGTGGAACAAAAAAGATTTCAAAGTAAACATAAACCTTGAGCAAGGCTTTGAGACTTGCGAGACCGGGCCTTCTTAGGGGGTGGAGCGCAAAACTTCAAAAGCTTAGGGCAGCCACCAGAGCAGCCATTAATTCAGCTTTCCCTTCCCTGGCAACCAGACCATGGAGTACACCCACAGATGCTGTCCCAGACCCAGGCCAGAGGCTCACTGTCCTGGGGCCACATGGCAGCCTGGGGCTTGCCCAGCCAAGACCACTGACCATATCTTACCCTCTTGAACCAGGCAAGGCCTGCTTGGTAGCTATCACTATTTCTATTTCTATTTTACAAACGAGGAAACTGAGACTTGTGGAGGTAACTTTTTAAACAAGGGAATGATCTGTCCAGAGATGGCCATGAGAAGAGTGTTCTTCTGAAAGTGGCTGAGGAGAATGAATGGAGAGGACTGTCACAGGGTCTGGGGGAGCCAGGAGAGACTTAGAGGAGCTTAGGGGCTTGGAAAAGAAAGACCCAAACACCATGAGGCTAGGGTCCCTCAGACTAGAGTGGGTGCCTGGCCTTTGGCTTGACCTCTAAGGCGCTCTTTTGCCTGGCTTCATGCCATTCCCAGCTTCAGCTCCTTCCTTGAGAAGGCACAGCCCTCCACGTCCTTGTGGACAGTTCCAAATAAATCTAAGAATCTTGGGAAATGTCACTGATTTTTATGATTCCCAAGTAATTTCCCCGTGAGGTAGGTTCATGGTTGTAACTGTGGTGACTGTGCACCTAACGAGAGAGGGAGAAGAACTTCCTATAGCCCTCTCTGCCCAGCCTCAAGCTCAGGCCTTCTCCCATGTCCTAGGCACTTGGCCTTCAGGGGAACAACAGACTCCTCCCCAGGACAGAGCGAGCAAGGATTAGGAACTATGCTGATGAAGGTTTTCATCCTGGTGCTGCCCCATTACCAGCTCTATGGCCTTGGACAAGTCCCTTCCCCATTCTGGATCTTAGCTCCGCCGGCTACGAGAATGAAGATGATTGTAACCACCCGAGGTAGTTCATTGCAAGGCTGCAATACCTGGCTCTTAGTACAGATTCTTAAAAGGGATGGTGGTTTTTAGGTAGCTCCATATTTTCTGTGGTAAAGTATGTAAATTCTTAAGTTCCAAATTCAAAGATTTTCTTAATTAGTTCTCAGCCCAGCTCTTCAGTCTCATGTTCCCTGAAGCATGTGTGAAGGCTTGGTAATGGGGCTGAGGGAGCAGGTGGTGCTACAAGTCAATTGGGCACCACCCACATGGAGAGGAAGGCGGATGCTGCCAAAGACCCCTAATCTGTGCTGGTCTGAAATGGCTCTAGGATGGAGAATCAGAGCCTATGGGTGGAGATTTCTGTGTCTCCGTCTTAGATGGCCTGTATGATAGTTGCTCCCCTTTATCAGCTAGGGCTGCCATTGTCTTTTCCTGACCAAAGCCTTGGAAGGCAGATTTGAGGCTGGGAATCTCCCAGATGCCCTGCTTCTGTTGCCAAAGAGGATTCATAACTCAGCCCCTCACTGGGACCAGCCCAAGATCACCTACATTTGATGATTGTTCTGGATAGACCCAGGATAGACTCCCCAATCTGGTGAGAATGGGGAGTGGGAGGTCTTTAGGGATGTGTGGAGGCAGTATGGAAGAGGGACTAGATGGGCAGCTGATTTTCAATCCAAATGCCAGCTCTATCAGCTGCTGCGTGCACTTGGACAGATTTGTGCCTGTCACTGATCTTCAGTCTTTACATCCGTAAAATGGGGAAATGACACCTACATTGTAGACCTGTTGGGCATATTAAACGAGATGGCGTGTACAGCATTGGAATAGTGTCTGGCATATAGTAGACATCTATTTATTTGTTTGTTTAGCATTTATTTATTTATTTATGTTTGTTTGTTTGTTTATATAAATGTCCGTTTCTCAGATGTTAGCACTAGCGCCCAAGACAGCTCCCCAAGTCGTGGTGGCTGTGGCCGCTGTCCGTGGTGCTGATTAAAACATTAAAATCTCTCCCATTTGTTCACCAAAAGAAATGCTAGATGTTCCCCCCCGCCACACACACACACACACTCACCACTCTTTGTGATATTTTCAGAGGTTCTGAAGATTGAGGGGAGTGCTCAGGGCTTTCATAACTTTTTCTCAGACCTTTATCATCAGGCTTAAAATACACTTCTAGCAGTGAGTAAAAAAGTATTTGCATCGATGAAAATGTTCTAAGAAATGATGAATATGCAACTATGTGATGATATTAAGAATTACTGATTATATATGTAGAATGGAATGATATCTTAATGTTTTGTTTGTTTGTTGTTAATTTTTTAAATTAATAAATAAATAAAAAAGTATTTGCAAAGTCCCCTTAGGGGAATGGTGAGAAAGGGGGAAAATTCAACTTCCCCAAGTGGAGAATTCTTGATATTCTCACAAGCAGTGGGGACAACCAATCTTGGGGGTTGTTCGTATGAAACTTAACCCCACAAAGGATAGGTCAAGCCTACTTAAAATTAGGCCTAACAGTCACCCCCCAAGAGAACCTCTTTTGTTGCTCAGATGTGGCCTCTCTCTCCAGCCAACACAACAAGCAAACTCACCACACTCCCCCTGTCTACATGGGACATGACTCCCAGAGGTGTGGACCTTCCTGGTAACGTGGGACAGAAATCCTAGAATGAGCTGGGATTCAACACCAAGGGATTGAGAAAACCTTCTCAACCAAAACGGGGAAGAGGTAAATGAGATGAAATAAAGTGTCAATGGCTGAGAGATTCCAAACAGAGTCGAGAGTTTATCCTGAAGTTTTAGAGCTGTGTTCCAGTAGCCACGTTTCTTGAAGATGACTGTATAATGATATAGCTTTCACAATGTGACCATGTAATAGTGAAAACCTTGTGTCTGATGCTCCTTTTATCTACCTTAACAGCAGACGAGTAAAACATATGGAATAAAAATAAATAATAGGGGGAACAAATGCTAAAATAAATTTAGATTGAAATGCTAGTGATCAATGAAAGGGAGGGGTAAGAGTTATGATATGTATGAATTTTTTTCTGTTGCCTTTTTATTTCTTTTTCTGAATTGATATAAATGTTATAAGAAATGATCATGATAATGAATATGCAACTATGTGATGATATTGTGAATTACTGATTATATATGTAGAATGGAATGATCATATATTAAGGATGTTTGTGTTTCTTTGTTGTGATTTTTTTTAATTTAAAAATTAATTTTAAAAAATGCAGTTATAGAACCAGAGCTATTGGTCCCAAGGTAGTTAGAAGTGTTTCTCTTTTTCCTCCTGGATATTCTTTGAATTCCTTTGTATTGGGTCCAAAATGCCCAGATTAATAAATACATTTATGATAAAACAAGAACAAAACATGATAATGTGTTTCAACCACTAATTGTAGAACTGAGCTTCCCCATCATTCTAGTCTCATAGATCCAGAAGTCCACATATTTTCAACAGCACCTGAAAAGATGTTAGGCTCTTCTTCCTTTACAGTCTGAGTTATCTGTAGGAATAAGGGAAAGAAGAAGTACCAGTTCCCCCAAATCTCTTGGTTGCTAACCATTACTCCAGGCCAGGATGTGATCAAAACTGTGAGGATTCTCAACACATCTTCCAAAAGGGTGAGATGGGTACACAGCATAGCAGAAAAAGAGCGGAGACATGAAGTCAGTCAGACTTGGGTCTGAATTCCAGATCCTCACCAGCTTTATGACTTCGGCAAGTCACTTTTCTTCTCTGAGTCTCAGTTTTCTTATCTATAAAGTGAAGTTAGTAATTGTGACTCATCCATAGAGTTATTGGGAGATCGAAGAAGATATTTCTCCTAAAGTGTTTTTCATTATCTCAATAAATGTTCCATGAAGTAACAGCAGTTATTGTTTCAGCATCTGACTCTGGGTCTCTCAAAAGGGAAGCTCCAATCACCTTGTAACTCCTTTAAGTTATCTGCAAATTCCATAATGTTCAAAGCTCTCCCAGGAAACCTGGCTTCCCTCCTCCTCCCATAGAATGTTGTAGAGCAACCAGATTCCTCCTCTTTATTTCCCTACTCGGTATAACATCCCTCCACTCCCTATGCTCTTTGATTTTATTTTGATCTGAGTCCCTCTTCTGAATCTCTGACAGAATTTGGTTAAGAGAGCAGATATTTGAGACAGGCAGGCAAACCTGGATTTAATCCTGGAACATCACTTACCAGCTATGGGTTTTCAAGAATGTCACTTGACCTCTCTAGCCTCAGTTTCCTCATCTGTAAAATGGTGATAATAATAACCCCTTCCTTATGAGATTGTAGCAAGGATCAAAGAAGAAAATGCTGTAAAGTGCTTAACGCAGGGGCACATCATGAGTTCCTAATACATATTAGCCATTACTGTTGACCTTCTTGGCTTTTTAATGCATATTTTCTGATCTTCTTTTCTTGGGGTGCTTTGCCTCCTCCTTTTGGTAAGTTGGAGGTAGAGATTCATGTCTCAAGTTTCTATCCCCTCTTCAGAAGTGGAGTGAATGCCTACATTTGAAAGTCCATTTCTTCTTTTAGGTCAAATGAGAGGTGGTCTCACAACTCTGGATTGGGAAGAGACACACATGGAGCATACCCTGTGAGGCCTGAGGTCAGTTCTCTGGTACCCTTTATCTCTACTCTATCGTTGGGATCCCAATCGGGATGCTCAGCCTTTGTGGTTTTCCTTGAAGTGACTTGGCATATGTGGGCATAAGACTGCTTGTAGGCATGACTGTGAGTGTGGGGAGTAGGTGAGCCACGTGATCATGTGTGACTTTTATGGAAGGCCACATGCAATTGAGTATGTAAGGGCAGATACAAATAAGGAGTGGTTGTGTGTATGAAGTTGTGCATCTGTGTGTTGTGGGGAATGGGGTTGTTGGCCATGATGCCAGCCCAGACTCTTCAGCCATCTGCAGGTTTGGGGGGTCCCAGCCAATTCATGACTTTGCCGGTTGCTGGCACTGCCGCTCTGAACAGCATCCCCAGCCTGTCATGATAGGAATAGCCAAACTTCAATGATTGAAAATCCTGCTTGTTCTGAATTTTTCATGACCTGAACTGGGTTGGAGAATATGAAAAGATTTGTCAAGTAAACCCATGGTACTGGGAAGATGCTTAGCTTTTTTAAGAAAAAGTTTTTCCAGCACTTTTAAAACCACTTGGTTAGAACCCCCTTATTTAAAATAAGTGCATAATCACTAAAGTTTCTTATTTGTTCATTAAATCAGCTCTCCTAAGGGACCATGTCTTGACAATACAGGGTTAGTCATTAATTCACATTAATTGAAAGTAATAAAATTTTTGCAATGTCCCATAATTCGGCCTTATCACTAATTCAAGAGCTCCCTCCCCCCGAGTATTTCAAATCAGGAAAGTTCTATTACTTAACAGCAATATATACCATACTCAGGGGAAATAATTTCTATACCGCCATTTAGAATTCAATAACAATGACATAACCTCATATAATTCCTTCAAGGGATCAGAGCTGATTTTTTTTTTCAAAGCACTTAGCCACCCATTATTTTTGGTGATTCCCATAACAGGTCAAAGATTATGATGCCCACTCGTCAGTGGGAAACCGACTGTCATGGTAGGCAGGTAAGCTGTCAACAAGGCTCACAGAGTCAGATACTGAAGAGTGGTGGGATTAAACCCATGGGCTCGTGGTGGTCTCAGTTTCTCATAATACAGTTAGATCCCCAGAAAAGGCTCAGAAGGAACTCTCACCCTTGGCCAGAGAACAGGACAAATGTCCTAATAGTCCACAATTTGTCATGGCATTCACCCTCAGGTGCTGTTTTAGGAGACAGTAAGAAGCAGAGAGGTTTTAGCACCAAGAAGAAATTCCTCGACAACCTGTTTCTTCCCTGCATCCTTTTATCTCAGACATATGCTGAACATCTAACTTCGTATTAGGTCTTGAGCTGGAGGCACAGAGAAATTCAGGCCCAGTTGAACTCAAGGACCTTCCAGTCTAATGAGAGGAATGGGAGATATAAAAAAACAATTATCCCAATGCATCATGACCCTTGGGACATGGTGGGCAGTGCAAGGGACTGTGGGAGCCCAGAAAGGGCAGCTGATGCAGCCCATGGGGTGGAAAATCAGGGCAGGGGTAATATCAAGCTGAATTATCCAAGTGAGCCCAGAAGCAACCCGGTATGTTTGGGGAGTTGCAAATGATCATATGTCTATGGGGTGCACCTGGTGAGGACAAGAGACGAGGGCAATGCTGGGGAGGATGCCAGGATAAGGAGATGCATGCTGTGCATGGCAGGCTAAGATTTTAGAGTTTTTCCCTAAGGGCCGTGTTTTAGTTTGCTAGCTGCTGGAATGCAATATACTAGAAACAGAATGGCTTTTAACAAGGGGAATTTAATAAGTTGCTAGTTTACAGTTCTAAGGCCAAGAGAATGTCCCAATTAAAACAAGTCTATAGAAATGTCCAATCAGAGGCATCCAGGGAAAGACATCTTGGTTCAAGAAGGCCAATGAAGTTCAGGGTTTCTCTCTCAAGTGAGAAGGCACATGGCAAACACAGTCAGGGCTTCTCTCTTGCTGGAAGGGCACATGGCAAATACGGCATCATCTGCTAGCTTTCTCTCCTGGCTTCTGGTTTCATGAAGCTCCCTGGGAGGCATTTTCCTTCTTCATCTCCAAAGGTCGCTGGCTGGTGGAACTCTCTGCTTCGTGGTGCTGCAGCATTCTCTGCTCTCTCTGAATCTCTTTCTCCAAAATGTTTCCTCTTTTATAGGACTCCAGTAAACCAATCAAGACCCTCTCAAATGGGTGGAGACATGTCACCCTATCCAGTTTAACAACCACTCTTGACTAAATCACGTCATCCAGGGAGATGATCTCATTACAGTTTCAAATATACAGTATTGAATAGGGATTATTCTACCTTTATGAAATGGGATTTATATTAAAACATGGCTTTTCTTAGGGGGCATAGTTCCTTTCCAACCAGCACAGGCCATAAGTATCATGAAAAATTCTAAGCCAGAGAGAAACCAGAGGTACACAAAAGGGGAAAAAAAAACTAAGATGACCACACAGAACAAACATATCTGAAGAGTGGCTCTCTGCAGCCATTGGCACATAGGAACGGCTCCAGAGAAGGCCGTGTGGCAGAGAAAGCACTAAGGCTTTGCAATCATACAGATCTGGGTTTAGATTTTAGCTCACCATTTTATTCATTCATTCATTCATTCACTCAGTTAACAAACAGTTACTGGGCACCTACTATGTGCCAGGCACTGTTCTAAGCACTGAGGATATATCAGTGACCAAAATATGAGACCCTCGCTCTCCCAGAGCTTACGTTCTGCCATAAATTCATAAATAAGCATATAACTTGCCAGATGGTAATAAGATCTATAAATAGAAATAAAGCAGGAAAAAGGGACACAGAGGAAAGGGGGGGTGGGGATAATTTCTAGATTGGGTGGTCAGGGAAGATGACATTTCAGCAGAAACTTGGGGGAATTCAGATACAAAGGCCAACGGCAAGGGTGTCCCAGGAATGAGAACAGCAAGGGCAGAGGTCTGGAGACAGAAGCAAGCTTGTCCTCCCTTGAGAAGCTGAAAGAAGACCAGCGAGGTGGGAGCAAGGGAGGGAGGGGGATGTCAGGTGAAGCCGGCAGAGACCAGGTCCTGGCGGGCTGGCAGGTCATGCTGGCAGGTGTGGTGGACAGGCTCACGGCCTGATTCTAACCCCGTCCACAGGGCAGAGGCCACGAGCTGAAAGCTACTACTGCTACCGGCCACTCTTGGTGACTTTGGCCAGAATGTCCCCCTATGTGGTAAATTAAAAAGCCTGACAAGGGTGGGCTGAGGAGGGAATGCGGGAGGAGGGAGTGGAGTCAGAAACTGTAGACAACTTTTTGAAGAATTTTTGCTTTTTTGAAAAGGGGATTTGGATCAATGAGTTGGTATCTGGATGAGAACATGGAATGACAGGAAAGCTTTTTTCTAGAGGGCATCACTGCATAGTTGCATGACAATGGGATGGATTGAGTGGAGAGAGAAATTGGTTCAGGAAGGAGAGGAGATAACCGCAGGAGCCAAGTCTTTGCTGGATGAGAAAGATGGGGTCTGGGACACTCCTATGCAGGCCTGGCCTCATGAAGTCACGGGGCAGTTCACCTTTGTGACAGCAAGGGAGATAAGGAATATGAGATGACACTTATGCAGAAAGGTTGGAGGATTCAGCCTGCTGGTGCTCTGGAGCCAACTGGAAGGGTGGAAGGCTAAATTTTCAGGAATTTTGTGAGCTGGCAGCTCGAAATGGCCATGGTGGGAACGTTTGTACAACGGTATTCAGCAAATGCTATGAATCGGGGTCTTTTTATCCAGAGAGCCTGTTGTTAAACATTTTTCCAACACACCACCAGATGAGCTAATTCTCTTCTGGTTGCCTCATGTTCTTAGTGCAACGAGGAGGTGAAGTCATTAAATGAGCATGAGAAGGAGAGAGAGAGTCAGAGATTTGAGGAGAAAGATAAAGGTATACAGAAGTCACCTATAAGTCATAATAAAATCACCAGGAAGAGACTAGGACACTATCCCTGGATTGCCTGGCAATGCTGCGAGTCCACTGCCTTGCCAAATTACCTGGGGCAATTCCCTTGACCACTTTGAGCCTCATCTTGCACATCTATGAAATTGAGGTCCTAATTCCTACTTCATGAGTTATTGGGAGCATGAAATGAGATTAGGCATCTCCAGCATCTGTCCCAAGAAGGGAGCATGGACTGTCTGAATGGGCTTTTCTGGGTCTTAGATCTGCAGAGGAAGGAAAAGCCTAAGGCAGCTCTTGCCTTGGCCACTCCCCACCCCATTCCCCGCACCCATGACCCCCTCTGTGAGCTGGGTTGGATGGAGTCCAGATCCAGGCACATGACCCCAACTTCCCCCAAGCTATATATTTATCACAAAACAGCAACTGCATAATTTAAAGTGGGTGTTAAAAAATATTCCAATGTGTTATGTGATTTTGCATTCCTGGGTGAAGAAAAATTGCTGCAAGAAGGTGGTTAATTATTTTAAAAGACAAATTCCATGAACTAAAATAAAAATAGACTCCTTGTCCGGAGGGAAAGTGAGAAAGAAAAAAGGGGGGGAAGACATGAGGAATGTTCCCCTCTAAATAGAATGTGGAAGTTTCTCCAAGTTAGTGAGTGAGTCCCTGGGAAAGAGGCAGGCTCTCTTTGAAAGCCTGTCACCTGTCCTGGAGAGGAGAGGACAAGGGACAGAGAGATCGGACGCAGAGACCAGCAGGGAGGCTGAGGTGATTGTTCAGGAGGTGACAGTGGCCTGGACGAAGCGTGGTGATGGGGGAAGGGGTGAAACCTGAGAGAAAGTGTGAAGGTAACTCGATAGACCCGGACAGGTCAGGAGTGGGGTGTGGAGACAAGGGAAGAGGCGGGGTGGACTTTCCGTTTAAGCGAAGGGCCACACGGTGGTGTCTTGATAAAGTCCAGTGAAGGACCACTCCCTTCCCCACCGAGTCCTGATCAATTTAAGAAATAAGACCAAGGCTGATGAACGAGTGCCAAACGTCACCTATGCCAGGTGAGGGACATCGCTTTGGGTGAACATCAAATGGGCCTGTAAGCTGAACCCCAGAATAAGGCCCACCCATCCCCGGGGAGGTTGTGAAGTGGGGACATTCTGATGGCACAGACGGGCAGTGGCACATTCGCACCCCCTGTGGGCAGCTTGCTCCCAGGGAAAAAGGGAAGCACCAGGCCCAGTTTATTCTTCCCATAACTGTCAATCAAAAAAGCTCCTCTGGTGCAGAATGAGCGAAAAGAGAGTGGCCAGGAGGTAGCTGTGTGTGGGGGGTGGTGATGGATTCAGAGATGCCTGGGAGATTGAGGGGTCTGGACCAAAGCGTGGGGGGGGTGGGGGCCCACTTTGCCGTGGGGCTCACCAGTCTGTAACTCACAAGAGTCTGAGGGGTGTTTGCCAGGAATTGTGTTCCTCTCTCACTTGCCCTCTAGTGTGATTTCTTGGTAGAAGAGAAAGGCAGAGTGGCACTGCAAGTGCCAGGACCTTTCGTAAATCCTGTGGGTGCCCCTTTCATCCCAGCACTCAGAGATCCCCCACTCCCTGGCTGCATGGCTTTTGCTGCACTGCAGTTGGCTCTGTCACCCACCAGCTCCTTGGGGTCCGATTCTTCTCTTCCCCTTCAGCCAGAGGGGGAGGAATCTCTGAGGGTTTTTTTTGAATGAGTGAAATGGGTTGATCATCAGTTGAGAGGGAGAGGCAAGCCCTTCTCTCTAGGGCAGCAGCCCCTAGAGAGATACAATTTTCAGCATTGATTTCTCCCTTCTGGTATCACACCGGCCTCTCATTGAGTGCAGACCACCTCGCCCTTCTTGTAGATAGGGGTGTGGGTTCACATGCCAGTTTCTTCCCTAACACCCAGTGTAGCCTTGGGTCAATGACTTAGAGTGGCATTTCTCAACATCTTGACTTTGTCTGGTGTGTAACAAGTCACTTCTTCTGATGTAATGGCACAGGGAAAACTGCTTTCATGAAAGATGGCAACAGCAGATGCCGGCTGGCCTAGAAGGGTGCAGAGGCTCTCTAGGGAGAGCACCGCTCTTTTATTTAGGAAAACACCCTCATGGGCCTGCTTGGTCATGTCAACAAGGCCCCGAGGGAGGAGTTCAGTCAGGGAAGAGTCCAACGACTCTACTGTAAAGAGGGATTTCAGAGTTGCCCCCAGGCATCGAGGAGGAGGTGGGCTCTGGGAGAGGAGAAGGTCTAGAGAGCCGGGCCCGCTGTGAGAGAGGTGGCTGCAAAGAGGCAGTCAGTGAGATGTGCTCCGTGGCTAGAACATCTGATGCCTCTCCAGGGGTGAATTTGTCTGACTTCCATGCAAAGTTGCTTCCTGCTTGGGCTTGGAGTTCAAGCAGATATGTGGGGAGTAGAGATCCACGTGGGGCTGCAGATTCTGGGGGTATACAGATCTGTAGGGGGTGCAAACCTGGGATGGTGCAGATCTGGGAGGGGTTGCAGATCTGTGAGAGAGTGCAGGTATCTGTGGGGTCTGTGCATTGACTGTTTTTAAGAATCCTAAGGCTGTGAGCTTGTAATCGGGTTCTGAGATTGTGCGTAATTACCATATAGGTGGTTAATGTGACTGGCTGTTGTGTACTGTGTGGTTGTTCAAGGAAGGATGTGGGTATGTTTGAGCTTGAGGGTGAATGAGCAGGTATGTGCTTTATGTGTGGGTGGTGGATACATGTGTGTGCCCCAGGGTGCACATTTGCATTTGTAATTAATTGTGTGTGTGCACGCGTGACTGTCTTTTCAAGTGTGTGAGTATTGATTGTGAGGGATGGCGAGAATGTAGCATGCTTTTAAAAAGTGCCTGGCACATGGTAAGTGCTATGTTAACACTTGCTATTGTGTGTGCACGCAGGTGCAGGAGTGGGCGTGCCCAGGTCTCAGGTGGGTGATTCCTGGCACGGGGAAGTTAGAGACAGGTGGACGGGAGACCCAAGGCCCGCAGCGAGGCAGAGAGCCAAAGCCTGAGGCTACACCCAGACCCAGCGCTTCTCCCCAAAGCACTTGGCCCCTTCCTGCTGCCTCCTGGGAGGACTGAGGGCGCTGGGCCAGATAGAGGTTCAAGGGGGCATCCCGCCCTCCCTCCCCTGCTGCCTACTCAAAGATCTGACAGGAGGTGGGGGCTGGGGACAGGCAAGCCAAGGGACCAATCCCTCCCTCTCCACAACCTGACAGCTGCGGCCCAATTAAAATCAACAGTTCACAGGTGTTCCTGGTAATGACTCAGGCACAAAAAGCTCCACTCCCTTTAGGGCTCTTTTAAAAAAATTTAGAGCTCTTTAAATTTTATTCGCCCACAACATCAAACCCAGGGAGGAAGTAATAAAAGAAGATGGGGAAGGGGGCACTGCACACACGTGTGCACACATGCACGCTTATTCATGCGTAGACACAAACACACAGTGACATCCTGGCACACACATTCACGCCCCTTGGTCACTCCAACACACACACAGACCCCGTCACAAGCCAGATACACGTTCAAACCCACGAACTCACACTCAAACATGTGCCATCCAAATCTACATCTGCACACCTATCTACCCCCCACCCCCAAGTAACCACATACCTTGCACATGCTCACATATGCCCCAGCTATATTGGTTTTCTATTGCTGCGTAACAAATTACCACAAACTTAGTGCCTTCAGACAATTCATGTTTATGAACTCATACATTCCATGGGTCAGGAGTCCAGGCATGTGCGACTGGGTCCTCTGTTCAGGATCTCTCCAGGGCTGCAGTCCAGGTATCAGCTGGCTCGCTTGTCATCTGGAAATTCTACTGGGGGAAAATTCCCTTCCAAACTCATTCAGGTTGTTGGCAGCACTCTTATCCTTGTGGCTGTGTGACAGAGGCCTCCTCCAAGGATTGCTGGCTGCTGGCTGAGGGCCACCCTCAGTTCCTTGCCCCATGGGCTTTCTCAACGTGGTCGCTGGCTTCATCAAGGCTGCAAGGAGAATCTCTCTAGTCCCTGCTAGCAAGACTGAGCCATGTGTGTGTGTGTGTGTGTGTGTGTACCTAATCATGGGGTGACATCTCAGCAATACTACTTTTGGTCAGAAGTAAGTCCTACCCATACTCAAAAGGAGGAGACCACACAGGGCATGCACATGCATTCAGGGTATGAGCCCACCAGTGCACATGCATTTATCTGCCCTTGGATGCATGCACTCAAAGATCACACACCATATGCCCTCATTCACCAACCCTTTGCAGGTATCTCCAGGCCACCCGTGAAGGTTCTTCATAGCTGCATCAGGCAGGTGAACATCTGATCACTAAAACTATATTGTAGCCACACACCCTCAGTGTGGTGTTTTGAAACTGATATGTACCACAGAAAATGTCATGTTCTTTTAATCCATTCCGGTGGGTGCAGACCTATTGTGGGCGGGATCTTTTGGTTAAGTTGCTTCAATTGAGATGTGACCCAGCCCATTCAAGGTGGGACTTAATCCTTTTACTGGAGTCCTTTATGAGGATAAAAGACAGAAAAAGCCCAGAGAGCTCAGAGAGAAACACTGTGAGAAGTTTGGAGAGAGCTGAGGGAGAAAAGCTCCAGAAAAGCAAGGACCCGCAGGAGCTGAGAGAGGCACTGAAGCCAGAAGCTGAAAGCAAGGCAACCTGGGAGAGAAGGACCAGCAGGCATGGGCCATGTGCCTTCCCATGTGGCAGAGGTGTCCCAAATGCCAGCAGCCTTTCTTCAGAGAAGGTAGCCTCCTGTTGATGCCTTAATTCAGATATTTTCATGGCCTTAGAATTGTAACTTGTAAGTGAACAATTCCCCATTATTAAAAGCTAGTCCATTTCTGGCATTTTTGTATTTCAGCAGCCTTAGCAAACTAAAACACTCAGAAACTGGAATCCAGCATTTGCTCCCCTGGTTATTGTCTCCTGTGGCCATTTTTTGTTTCCCAGCCCCACCTTGGTCCCACCTCTTTGCCTCCTTCTGTTCACACTCCCAGCAGCTGGGAATCCGGCTTTGACCCGGGAATCCACCCCTGGTCCTAGACTGGGCCTGCTGTCTGCTCCCCGCCCCCAGCCAGTAGGACCAGCCATTCCTATTAAAGTAAAATCCACAGCATTGTTTTTATTTCCCAGCGCTTGCACCATCTCTCCCAGCTTCAGGTCAGCACAGAACAATTCTTTGTGTGTCTTTGATAACTTGACTCAATTGCTTGAAAAATGTCAGTTAACAATTGAGAACCGTGATGCACGCTACAAGAGGCTTCCCCAAAGTCTCCTGCTGTGTGAGGAAATGGCAGAGGTTTTGTAGCCCCAGGAACCTGAGTATCCTTAGGCAAGTCACTTCCCTTCTGAGTCTCGTTTCCCTTATGTATGAAATGTGAAAATGAATTATCCCTACTCAGGATCAACTGAAGCTAAACATATGCCCAGCAACTCCCCTTCTAAGTATACATTATGGAAATTCACACATACCTATCACACAATGCTGCAAGGAAAAAGAACAGACTACAAACGCAGGCGTCAGTGTGGGTGAATCTCACAACGTTAAGTGAAAGAAGCAGACACAAAAGTGAACATACTTTATGGTCCCATTTATAGGAGGTGCAAAAACAGATAAACCCGATGCACGGTGTTAGAAGTCGGGGTTGTGGTTACCCTTGGGAAAGCTGGTGACTGGAAGGGGGCCACAGGAGGGTTGTGGTTACAAGGGTGTGCTCAGTTTGTGAAAATTCATCGAGCTGGACACTGGTCATTTGTGCAGTTTGTGTGTTTTACTTCAGTAAAAAAAAAAAAAAAACTTTAAAAGGAATGCCTGATGCCTAACTTGCACCTGGCACATAATAGCCATTCCATTAAGGCAACTCTTCCTTCTCCTTCCTGAAAAACATTCTCCTTCATGAGAGGGCAGGAGGGCAAGGAGCACGCTGTGTGCTTTGTCCGCACTCCCTCGCACTGAGCAGTGAGTCTCGTCTTGTGCTCTCCACGTAGACATGCCCCGGAAGCACCTTTGGTTTTTCTCTAAACATTTTTCACAAGCCTCGACTTCTCCCCATCCTTCCAACCTTCAGTTATGCATTGTAAGCCTCCTGTGCTCCTCCTTCCATCACGGCTGAGCTTGGCAGCCCGGCCCTGGTGTTTCCACTGATGTCACCCGGCAGCCCCCTCACAGACGCATTGTCAGAATTTCCTCTGCAAGAGTCACCCTCCCTTCCTGCACCCTAATAATCAGCCTCGCTTTCCTGTGAATGCTTTGACATCTACTCTCCCAGGGAGGGTCACGGTCTGGTCCCGGTGCCCCCGGAGAATGCTGGGATATTGAGAGGACACCCAGGTATCCTATTCGCGTGAGGAATCGCCAGGCCTCTGGAGGTATAACCTGGTAATGGCTTTGGAACTGGCACGTGGGCTCTGGGAAACCATCTTGAATTAAAAAGGGAGATGAAAGCCTTCCAAACTCTGGGAAAAGTTCTTTGGTGGACAGTCCTGGGGCTCCGGGCCTGGGTGACAATTGACAATGGGAAAGGCATTAGGGTCAATTGACAGGGAACAAAGGTCAGCATATTATTTTTCCATAAAGAGCCAGAGAGTAAATATTTTATGCTTTGCACACAAGACAATATGTAAGTGAAAGGGTGTGGCTATGTTAAAACTATGTTGACATCACAGGCCTAGTTTGCTGACCGCTGATATGGAAGATATTTCTGAGTGCCTTTGAGAAATTCACTGGGCCCTGTGAAAATGTAAGGCCCAGGGTCCCTTTGAGAGGTTAGAAAAGCCGTACCAGCTGCTTCCTCCTTGTAATGAGAATTAATCTCAAACACTGTCCATCTTCAGCACCCCTGGAAACAGGTGGACTCCAAATGTGAGGTGTTGGCCTTCTTCAGTGATCAACCCACTGCCATCCACAGACATGACTCCCAAACAACAAATGGACCCCAAGTCACCAAGACCACAGGCAGGATTCATCCTGACTCCGTCCTGTCACTCAAACTCCATCCTTTCCTGGATCCCACACCTCTGCTACCCATTTCATTAACCATAATGCAGGACCACGTCACTCCTCACCTGGACAACTGCAGTGACCTCCACTGGTCCTCCTGTCTCCTCCATCCTTCTACTCTCTGCTAGAGTGATCTTTCCTAAATCTGATTATACCATGCCTCCAAAATCTTCAGTGGCTTCCCATGGCCTATTTATAAATTGCATGCATGCTCCTTGAGTACTGCCCAGCTTCCCCTCCATTTCTGGGACTCCTGTCTCCTTTCTGGAAATTTTCCTTCAACCCCCAAGCCCCCTCCCCCCCAACACACACAAAAGCACTCATCCCATCCACAGACTCATGATAGGAAGAACCATGTTAGTCAACAACATGATCCAGCCCCAAGCCACAGTTCATTGGTCCAGGAGAGGGCAAGTGACTCAAGTAGAAGCCTTCCCTGGTTCTTAGGTGTGACTGAACTGTAGGATGTGTAAACTCAAGAGGTTTTGGTAGCCATCCCCACCAATTGTCAGAGAAGGAGGGGAATGGACCAGTAGCACAGAGAGAAGAAGAGCATGAGACAGTGAGCACATTTCCTGGTCTAGCTACCAGAAGCTGCAGGCCCTGGTACTGTCTGCTCAAGCACCCAGCCCTTGCCCTCAGTGAATCAGCCCAGCATCCTCCACCTCATCCTCATTCAGATTTGAGCTGGCTTCTGCTGCTAGCAGCCAGAATTCAAATATGTAACCATTAAACAGTGTAGCCCTGACAACTGCATTGGCCCTGGAGCAGAGTCCCAAAGGTCCGCTGGTCAACACATTAACCCTTCAGTTGCTGGAGAGTAGAGAGGACCAGGGCCTGTGCCAAGGGAGGCCCAGGGCTAGGCCCAATAACTATTTGCCAACAGAATGGCAGTGTTTTCATAATTAAGGAGATGCAAATGTTGCTTGGACTTTGCTCCAAAGGTATGAACAACAACGAAAAATAGATAAATGGGAATTCATCAAAATTTAAAACTTTTGTGCATCAAAGAACTTCATTGTGAATGTAAAAAGACAACCTGCAGAATGGAAGAAAATATTTGGCAACCACATATCTAACCAGGATTTAATATCCTGAATATACAAAGAAATCCTACAACTCAATATCTAAAAGGTAAACAACCCAATTTTAAAATGGGCAAAAGATTTAAATAGGCATTTCTCTGAAGAAATGCAAATGTCCAAAAAGCACATTGAAAGAGCAGCATCTTTGCATTAGGGAAATGCAAGTCAAAACAACAAGAGATATCATTTCATACCCACTAAAATGGCTATTATTTTTAAAAATGGAAAATAACAAGTATTGGAGAGGATGTGGAGAAATAGGAACACTTGTTCATTGTTGATGGGAATGTAACATGGTACAGCTGCTGTGGAAAACAGTTTGGCAGTTCCTCAGAAAGTTATGCATAGAATTACCATATGACCCAATCAATCCCACTTCTAGATATATACCCAAAAGAATTAAAGCAGAGACTTGCAGATATTTACACACTGATGTTCACAGAGTCATTATCACGGTAGCCAAAAGACGGAAGCAACCAAGTGTCCATCAACAGATAAATAGGTGAACAAAATGTGGTAAATACTCCAATGGAATATTATTCGGCCATAAAAAGGAATGAAGTTCTGATACACGCAATGACATGGGTGAACCTTGAAGACCTCATGTTAAAGTGAAATAGGGCAGACACAAAAGGACAAGTATTGTCTGATCTGAAATAATAAGAATAAGCAAATTCATTGAGTCTGAGGTTAGGGTACAAGTTGCTAGCAGAGCTGATCTAACCGATACAGCTAGACCTTTCACACTAGATTCCACCTCTCTTCCCAGCCTTAGATTTTAACGCACCCTACCTTCAGCATTCATTCAACAAGCCTTTATTGAATGCTGCCTCTCCAGGCCCTGGGGAATCAGTGATGAGGGAGACAGCCCTGGTCCCTGCCCTCCTTTACTGTCCAGTGTAGCTGCACTGGTCTAACCACAATTTCCAGCAAGTTCTACAGTGCTATGGAGCAGATTTGTTTAGACCATTCCCTCTGCCTGGAGCATCCTGTTTCTTCTCTAATCTGCTTCAGTCCTCCCAGCCTACATGACTCTTCTGACTCTCAGAAATCTTCTCAGACTCTCCAGTCTGTGTGGAGCCTGTCTCTCTCCATCTCCTCCATTCCCATTGCCCTCATACTGCTCTCCTGCATCTACTGGAATCCATCTCATCTTCGAGTTCTCTGTGTGTCGGTCCCCCATCCTACTCTCTAACAGCCTGAGGACTGTCAGAAACCAACATGGGGTCAAGGTTATCTCCAGGTCTCCAAGCAGCAGCTAGCTCTAAGCTCTGCACATAGTAGGGACTTTATTTCTCTCATTCATAGCTAGTAATCCATTTTTATTCTGAAGACATGCTTTTTGGTGAGAAGTAGGGTCAAATGGAAGGACTGGGAATTCTACAAGGCAAAGCTGATGGAGTCTTCCTCTAAGCTTTAAACTTTTCAGTGCTTTCCCCAGCCATTTCCAGCAAGATAAAGGTCAAGATCCTCAACAGAGCTGATAAGTTATTTCTTGATCTGAACTTTGCTTACCTCCAGCTTTATCTCAAAATTCTAGTTGCTCTGAACCTCTGGCTCTTACTACCCTCTCTTACCTCTGGGCTTTAGCTCTTGCTATTCCTTGTGCCCACACCAATTTCCCCAGCGTCCTTCCCCTTACTTCTGGCTAACACTTTATCATCCTGTAAGTCCTACCTTGCCGCAAGAAGTCATTCTTGATTTCCCACCCCCACCCCAAACACAATGTCCGATCAGATGGTCCCCAATATAATCCCAAAAGGTCCTGCACTACTCTTAACACTTATCATCTTCATTGCTTATTTAATTGTCAGTACTCCTCGTAAATCTATATAGGCAGCAACTGCCTTTAACAGGACCTAGCAGAGTGCCTGGAGCCTTACTATTCACTCTGTGGTCTGGGGACCAGCAGCATCATTTGGGCGCTTGTTAGAAATGTAGATTCTCTGCCCCCCCCCCCCTCAAGCCCTACTCATCAGAATCTGTATCTTAACTAATCCCGGGGGTGGGGTGTGCACATAAAAATATGAGAATTATTTATCTAGGTCAGTGATGCTCAAACTTGGTTGCACACTGGAATCATCTGGGGTATTTTGAAAATTGATGCCTGAATCCCACCTGCAGAGATTATGATGTAATTGGCCTGGGTGGGACCTGGAGGTCTGGATTGTTTAAAGCTCCCCCCAACACCTCACCTTGATTCCCATGTGCACTGGGCTTTGGAGACCCCTGTTCTCCAGTTCGGTGAATACCCCCTGAATGAACGGGCCAACATTGAGCATTTCACAGAATCCTTGAACAACCCTGTGAGGTTTGAACTAACATTATCCCCTTATCACAGATGATGAAAGTAAGGCTCTGGAGGGTTTGTGCATTGCCAAAAGAAAGCAGCAGAATCCATGGCACATGTTCTTTGCCCTGTTCCAAGCTGCCTCCCCGGACAAGAATAGACTCCTCAGGAATCACACTTGGCTCCATCCTGGCTCCTCCTCCTTGAACAAGCAGAAGCCCCTGTAGGCACCAGGGAAAACAAGCCCCTTGGGGCACCAGGAGGCAAAAACACACATAAATAAAACTTGAACCCCAGCGCCTGCCGTGAAGATTAGGCATATATTTATGAAAAAATCACCAGAGCCAGTGTTCCTTGGTTTCGTGTTTCATTTACGACAAACACAAATAGCTTCAGCACGAATATCTGGGATCAAAACAGAGCTGCAGGTCCCGGAGCATCTGTGCTATAGGAGGTGCAGTATGCACTGAGATAATTTTAGCTGAATGTGTTATAAACAAGATCTGCAGAAATGCGCGGCGGGCTGAGTTTTGAAAACTTAGGATCCTTAATGTATAAATTGTTTGGAACATTTAACGTCTAGTCATTAAGCAGTCACCCCCTGGCCCTCCATTTTCAGCTAGAAGATTGCAGCACGGCAGCCTCCAGCTGACACCCCCTTCCCAAGTATTAAATAGGGACCACTAGGCTGTGATACACACATGTACGCACACACACACACACACACACAGGCACACATGCACACACACATACACCAGCCGTCCCAGACTGTTCCTTGGAAGGCAGGAGCAGCATCGAAGCAAAACATCCGCTCATCACTGTGTTGCAAAGAAATGTTTCTCAGAGACCGAGGTCTTTTTCCCTATTGAATTTTTTAGCCAGTCTTACACTTCAAATACCAACCTCTAGGATAGAACAAGGGAGAGGCATGCAAGCAGGCAGAAAAAAAGGAAGGCAGGAAACTAGCCTTTAGTGAGCACCTACTATGTGCCAGCACTGGGATATTTATGCATTATCCTGTAGTCTGCACCACAACCTGGCCGGTTGGGGATCTTGTCTCCTTTTTACAGGGAATAAAATTGAGACTGAGAGAGAAGTGATGTATGCCCAGGTCAGAGAGTTCCTAGGAGGTAAAGCTGGGATGGCAACAGAAAGGGAAACTTTTTAAAGGGCAGCCATATGGCAGACAGGAAATCATGATACCCTCTTGAGTTGTTTCTTTTAGGATACCTGGAACCTTTCTTTTTCCTGTTAATTCTTTTTGAGTCATTGAGTCATAGCGCTATAACATAGTAACAAATGTACAGAAGAGGCTGCGATAAAAAACAACAGTCTCCCACCCCACCCCCACCCCACCTGGGAAAAACAACCTGTTTTGTTTTGTTTTTCTAACAGTTTGTCTTTCTAACTCTCTAGTGGGTAACTCCATATCTCCAGCTAATTTGCTTTTCTTTCTATTTCTTATTTTATCGTCTTTTATACACTACCAACTCCATGATCTGAAACCTGAAAATTGAACTCACTTAAACTACCTCTCTTGTTTTCTTTTGCTCTCAATGTTTGGAAATTTAATAATTATTTAAAAATCTCTAGTACTTACCTTTCAAACTGTAAATGAGGCATGCATTTACTTAAAACTATTGTTTCGTGTCCACAGTTCTTAAACTTTTTTCTTTTACATTAAGGTTCACTGTGTTGTACAGTCCTATGGATTCTTTAATCATCTTTATTCTAATAATATATATATATAACCTAAAATTGTCCCTTTAAACCACATCCAAATGTATAATTCATTGGTGTTAATTATATTCACAATGTTGGGCTACCATCACCACCGTCCATTACCAAAATTTTTCCATCAACCCAAGAAGAAATTCTGGACCAAGTAAGCATCAACTCCCCCATAACCCCCCCAACTCCAGCCCCTGGAAACCTGTATTCTAGCTTCTGATTCAACCCATTTCCTTATTCTAGTTATTTCATACAGTGAGATCATACAGTATTTGTCCCTTTCTGTGTCCCTTACTTCACGCAACATGTCTTCAAGGTTTACATGTTGCCGCATGCATCAGAACATTATTCCTTTTCACAGCTGAATAATTCTCCATTGGTGTGTATCCCACATTTTGTTCACCCATTCATTGATTGATGGACATTTGAGTTGCCTCCATCTGTTGACCATTGCAGATAACACTGCTATGAACATCAATTTGTAAGTATCTATTTGTGTTCCTGCTTTCATTTCTTTGAGGTATATAACTAGAAGTGGGATTGCTGGGTCATATGGAAAGTCTATACTTAGCTTTCTGAGGAACCACCAAACTGTTTTCCACAGCAGTTGCACCATTTTATGTTCCCATTAGCAATGAATGAGTGTTCCTACTTCTCCTATCCACTCCAACAATTGTTATTTTCCATTTCTTTGAATGGTAACCATTCTAGTGGGTGTGAAATGGTACTTCATTGTGGCCTTGATTTGCATTTCCCTAATGGCTAATGATGCTGAGCATCTTTTCACGTGTATTTTGGACATTTGTATATCTTCTTTGGAAAAAATGCTTATTGAAGTTTTTTGTCCATTTTTTAATTGGGTCATTTGCCTTTTGTTATGAGTTAGATTTTTTTATATATTGTAGATATTAAACCATATCAGATATTTGGTTGCCAAATATTTTTTCCTATTCTGTAGGTTGTCTTTTGACTTTTATGAAGTCCTTTGATAAACAAAAGTTTTTAATTTTGGTGAGATTCCATTTATCTGTTTTTTCTTTTATTGCTTGTGCTTTGGATGTAGAGTCTAAGAAATCATTGCCTAACACAAGGTCTTGAAGGTGCTGCCCTATGTTTCCTTTATAGTTTTGGTTCTTGTATTTAGGTCTTTGATTCATTTTGAGTTAATTTTTGTATATGGTATGAGGTAGGGGTCCATTTTCCCTCTTTTGCATGTGGTTATCCAGTTCTCCCAGCATCTTTTAAAGAGACTATTCTTTCCCCCATTAAGTAGATTTGGCAAAATCTACTTACTAAAAATCAGTTGGTCATTGTGAGGCAGGCAACTAGATGAATGAATCTTAAAGACAATGTGATGAATGAAGTGGAAGACATAAAAAGACAACTATTATCATGCCTCACTCATGTGGACTAACTGTAATATACAAAATCAGAGAATTGAAGTTGAGAGTATGGGTTATCAGTTGGGGCCTATTGTAAAGGGTCCTAGATTGTAAGCTCTTACAGCAGTCATATATATCCATGAATTGTAACTAGTATTTCTAAATTCTGAGATACTGAGCTATTTGTGTATAACCTGGTCATTCCCTGAAACTTCGGGTATGTATTTAACACCTGAGACTCTGACTTAGAGCACTGAAACTATGAAAGTCAGCATTACCCCATTCAGCAACTGTTTAAAAAGTTGAAAAAGCAATCAGACTTTTAGAGATATGAATGAAGCTGATACAGATAGGACTAAGGTAAATCAGAAAACTGAATAAAGGATGATATAGTCCAAAGTTTAAAACTTCAACTTCTGTGTGAGGCCAAAGGAAGAGATGCTTATTTGGTGCAAAATTTATATTTTGGATAGTGCATTATCTAATTTAACATGTATGGTCAGTTTATTTGAACACCATAATTACATGGAATCTTGAATAGGGTGTGAGATCTTGTTGTTTTGTACAGGTTAGTGTGATGCCCTGATGTATACCAGAGTAACTTAGGCAGAGAATAAAAAAAAGTATTTGCAAAGTCCCCTTGGGGGACTGGGAAGAAAAGAAATATTAAACTTCCCCATCTGGGGAATTCTAATATTCTCAGAAGCAGTGGGGACAACCAATTCAATAGGCTGAGCCCTTGATCTTGGGGTTCACCCCTATGAAACATTATTCCTGTAAAGGAGAAGCTAAGCCTACTTATAATTATGCCTAAGAGTCACCCCCAGAGATCCTCTTTTGTTGCTCAGATGTAGCCTCTCTAAGCCAACTTGACAGGTGAACTCACTGCTCTCCCCTCCTATGTGGGACATAACTCCCAGGGATGTAAATCTCCCTGGCAAATGAGACAGGACTTCAGCATCACGGGATTGAGAAAGCCTTCTTAACCAAAAAGGGGAAGAGAGAAATTAGACAAAATAAAGTTTCAATCACTGAAAGATTAGAGTTGAGAGTTTATCCTGGAGGTTATTCTTATGCATTATATAGATATCCCTTTTTAATTTACAGCATGTTGGAGTGGCTGGAGGGAAGTACCTGAAACTGTTGAGCTGATTTCCAATAGCCTTGATTCTTGAAGACGATTGTATAACTATATGGCTTTTACAATGTGACAATGTGATTGTAAAAACTTGTGTCTGATAGTCCTTTTGTCCAGGGTGTGGACAAAATAAGGTTAAAAAATAAATAAATAATAGGGGACATAAGGGGTAAAAAAAAATGGGTAGATAGAAATACTAGTGGTCAGTGAGAGGGAAGGGTAAAGGATATGAGATATATGAGTTTTTTCTTTTTTCTTTTTATTTCTTTTTCTGGAGTGATGCACATGTTCTAAAAATGATCATGGTGACAAATACACAAGTATGTGTTGATATTGTGAGCCACTGATTGTATGTCATACACGGATTGTATGCATGTAAAAATTTCTCAATAAAAATATTTTAAAAAGAAATTTAAAAAATCAATTAGCCATAGATGTGAGAACTTCTGAACTCTCAGTTCAATTCCCTTTGTCTATATGTCTGTCCTTGGGCCAGTACTGTGTTGTTTTGATTACTGTAGCTTTGTAATAAGTTTTAAAATCAGGAAGTGTGAATCCTCCAATTTTGTTCTTTTTCAAGCTAGTTTTGGCTATTTAGGGCCAGTTACCCTCCCATATAAATTTGATGATTGGCTTTTCTGCAAAGAAGGCTGTTGGTATTTTAATTGGGATTGTGTTCAATCTACAAATTGCTTTCAGTAGTGTTTTTATTTCCCAGCTGCTAAAACAAATACCATATGATGGGTTGGTTTAACAACACGAGCTTATTGGCTTATGGTTTTGAGGCTAAGAGAAGTATAAAATTGAGGTGTCAGAAGATGATGCTTTCTCCCCAAAGACTCTGGCATTCTGGGGCTGCCTATCAATGATCCTTGGTCCTTGGCTTTTCAGTCACGTAGCATGGCAAGGCACATGGATGAATTTTCCTCTGGGTTCCACTGACTTCCAGCTTCTTGCGTTTCCCCATGGCTTCTTTCTGTGGCTTACTCTATAAAGCCTCCAATAAAAGGATTAAGACCCATCCTGATTTATTTGGCCACAACTTAGCTGAAAATATCCTCATCAAAAGGTCCTATTTACAATGGGTTCACATCAACAGGAATGATTTAAGGTCAAGAAAATGTTTTTCGGGGGTACATAACTCCAAACCACCATAGGAAGGATTGACCTTAACGATTTTCCAATCCAGGAACATGCCATGTCCTTCAATTTAATTGTCTTTGATTTCTTTTAGCAATATTTTATTGTTTTCCATATGTGATTAGTTATATCCCTAGTTATTTGGTTTTTTAGTTGCTGAAATTGATTTTTCCTTGATTTCTTCTTCAGATTGTTCATGACTACTGTAGGAAACACTACCGATTTTTGAGTGTTGATCTTGTACCCTACTGCTTTCCTGAATTATCTTATTAGCTCTAGTAGCTTTGTTGTGGATTTCTCAGGATTTTCTATGTATGGAATCATGTCATATGCAAATAGATAAATTTTACTTCTTCTTTTCCAATATGATGGCCTTTTATTTCTTTTTCTGGCCTAATTGATCTATTGAGAAGATCTCAATAGACCAATGATAAGTAAAGAAATTGGCTAAAACTTCCAGTACAAAGATAAATAACAGTGGTGACAGTGGGCACGCTTGTGTTGTCCCTGATCTAAGCTTTCAGTCTTTCACTATTAAGTATGATGTTAGCTGTGGGTTTTCATATATGGCCTTTAACATGCTGAAGAAGTTTCTTCCTATTCCTAGTTTTCCAAGTGTTTTTCTTTTATCATGATGGGATGCTGTATTTTGTCAAATGCATTTTCTGCATTGGATTGAGAGAATCATGTGTTTTTTTCCCTTCATTTTATTAATGTGTATTAACATATATTACATTAATTGAATTTCTTATGTTGAACCACCGTTGCATACGTGGGATAAATTCCACTCGATCATAGTGTACAATTTTTTCTGGGGGGACGGAGTGCATGGTTCAGGAATCGAACCCAGGTGTCCTGCATGGAAGGTGAGCATTCTACCACTGAACTCCCTGTGCACCCCGGTATATAATTCTTTCAATGTGCTGTTGGGTTTAGTTTGCTGGTAGTTTGTTGAGGAGTTTTGTATCCATATTCATAAGGATTATTGGTCTGTAATTTTCTTTTCTTGTGGTACCTTTATCTGGATTTCATATGAGGGTGATGTTGGTCTCATAAAATGAATTAGAAAGTATTCCTTCCTCTTCAATTTTTTTAGAAGAGTTTGAGCATGATTAGTGTTAATTCTTCTTGGAATGTTTGGTAGAATTCATCCATGAAACTGTCGACTCCTGGGCCTTACTTTGTTGGAATTTTTTTTATTACTAATTCAATTTCTTTACTCATTATTGGTCTATCGAGATCTTATATTTCTTTTTGAGTTAGTGTAAGTAGTTCATGTCCATTTAATCTTGGTTATGTAGTTTGTTGGCACATAGTTGTTCATAATATCCTCTAATAGTCCTTTTTACTTCTGTGGGGTTGATAGTAATGTCCCCCCTTTCAGTTCTAATTTTAGTTATTTATGTCTGCTCTATTTTTTTCTTTGTCAGTCTAGATAAAGGTTTGCCAATTTCATTCATCTTTTCAAAGAACCAATTTTTAGTTTAGATGAGTCTCTTTATTGTTTTTTTTTTAATTCTCTGTTTCACTTATCTTCACTCTAATATTTGATATTTCCTTCCTTCTGCTTGCTTCGGGTTTAGTCTGCTTTCACTTTTCTAGAGCCTCCAGTTTTGAGGTTAGATTTGTGATTTGTGATTTATTCTCTTTTTAATGTAAGCATTTAATGGTATAAATTTCCCTCGCAGCACTGCCTTTGCTGTATTCCATAAGCTTTGGTAAGTTGTGTTCCATTTTCATTTGCCTCAAGATATCTCCTAATTTCTCTTTTGAGTTCTTCTTTTGATGCATTAGTCATTTAAGAATATGTTGCTTAATTCCCACATTTGTGAATTTTACAGTTCTCCCTCTGTTATTGATTTTTACTGTCATTCCATTGTGGTTAGAAAAGATACATTTTATGATTTCAATTTTTTAAATTTATTGAGACTTGTTTTTTGACCTAACATATGGTCTATCCTGGAGAATAATCGATATGTGCTAAAGTAGAATATGTATTGTGCTTTAGAGTGAAGTATTTTATATATGTTTTTAGGTCTAGTTGGTTTATATCATTCAAGTATTCTATTTCCTTACTGATCTTCTGTCTAAGTGTTCCATCCATTTTTGAAAGTGGTATATTGGAATCTTTTATTATTAATGTAGAAAGGTCTATTTCTCCCTTTAAACCTATCTTTTGGTGCATACATATTAATAATTGTTATATCTTTTTGTTGAATTCACCCCTTTATCAGTTATAGTGACCTTCTTGGTCCCTCATAACAGTTTTTTACTTAAAGTCTAATTTATCTGATATCAGTATAGCTCTCTTTTGGTTACTGTTTGCATATTATATTTTTTCCACCCATTAACTTTTGCCCTACTTATATCTTTGAATTTAAGGTAAGTCTCTTATAAGTGGCATATAGTTCAGTATTCCTTTTTTCCATTCTGTAATCTCTGCCTTATGACAACAGAGTTTAATCCATTTACATTTAAAGTAACTACTGATAATGCAGGATTTTCTTCTGCCATTTTGCTATTTAGTCCATACCATCACATTTGATTTGATACCCATTTAACTTCCATAGCATATGAATGTATTGTTCCTTTACTGCCTCATCCCCCCATCTTTTTGTTGTACTTGTTACAAATTATATACATATATCATTGTACTTAAATGCCCCAAAGCATAGACTTATCGTTATCATTACTTTTTTGTGCATTTGCATTTTAAAATCTATAAGAAGTAAACAAAGTGGAGTTATATACCAAAAAATATAATAATATCTGGAATTTATAATTACCCACATGGTTACATTTACTGGAGGTCTTTGTTTCCTTATGATGCCTTGATCCAGTGTCTAACGTCCTTTCCCTTCAGTCTGAAGAAATTCTTTTAACTGCCTGTAGGGCAGGTCTAGTGATGGCAAACTTCCTCAGCAATTGTTTATCTGGGAATTCCTTAATCTTTCCCTAATTTTTGAAAGACAGTCTCACCAGATATAAAATTTTTTGTTAGCAATTATTTTCTTTCTGCAAATGAAATATTTTATCCCATTGCCTTCTTGCTTCCAGGATTTCCGATGAGAAATTCGGACTTAATCTTATTGGTACTCATACATAACACATTGTTTTTCTCTTGCAGCTTTTCACAGTCTCGCTTTGTCTCTGGCTTTAGATAGTTTAGCCACTATGCGTCTGGGCATGGCTCTCTTCAAATTTATCTGGTTTGAGGCTCGTTGAGCTTCTTTGAATAAGCATATTCATGTCTTTTGTTAAATTTGGAAAGCTTTCTACCATTATTTCTTTGAATATATCTTCTGACCCTTTCTTTCTTTCTTCTCCTTCTGGGAATTCCATAATGCATATATTGGTATGTTTAATGGTGTTCCATAGATATCTTAGGTTCCATTTCCTTTTCTTTTGTTTTCTTTTTTTTTTTTTGTATTCTCTATGGCGGGGTCACATTTCATTATACTGCAGCAACATTTGTTGAATTTTTGTTTGTTTGTTTTGCTTGTTTGTTTTTGGGGGAAGAGCATGGACCAGGAATTGAACCCAGGTCTCCTGCATTACAGGCAAGAATTCTACCATTGAACTACCCTTGCACCCCCTCTGTTTCCTTTTTTTTTTTTTTTTTGGCATGGGCAGGCTCCAGAAATCGAACCCAGGTCTCTGGCATGGCAGGCAAGAATTCTGTCACTGAGCCATCATTGCACCACCCTCATTTTCTTTTTATGCATTATTTTTACTTTCTGCTACTCAGTCTGAATCATTTCAATGTCTTGTCTTCGATATCACTGATTCTTTCTTCTGCCAGCTCCAATCTCCTATTGAAACCCTCTAGGTAATTTTTCATTTCAGTTATTGTGGTCTTCAACTCCATAGTTCTGTTTGGTTCCTTTTTGAAGTTTGTACCTCTTTATTAAAATTCTCAAAATATTCATTCATTGCTTTCCTGATATCCTTTAGTTCTTGCACTGTTTTTCTTTATCCACTTCAGAGTATTTAGTATGATTTTTTTAAGTCTTTGTCTGAGACTTTCCAAAGTTTGGCTTTCTTCATTTTTCCAAAGTCTGGCTTTCTTCATTGATGGTTTCTGGATTTTTATCTTGTTCCTTTGGATGGGCCATCATTTCCTGTTTCTTTGTCTTTTTTGCATACTGTAAGCTTTAATATTTTAAGGTGTAAGCTCTGGGATTTAGAGCCTGGGCTGTCTGTTTCTTAAGTTTATATCCAGAACTAACAGATTTCTTTGGAGCTAACAAAACAAACTAATGTAAAAAGTCTTTGCAAATTGGCACTGTATTTGTTGGTGCTCTCCTTCAGAGGCTAGCCCTCCTATCAAGAAGATCAGCCCAAGGTGAATGTGAAGTGCAGGGTTCTCTCTGTCTTTTCTGAGCCTGTATTTCATTCTTGGCTTGTGCTTGCTTATGACTTTAGAAAATCCCCCCATTTACAGCAATTCAAATGCCCCGTCTGCTCCCTATGAAATAGACTTTCTCCCACTCTGGGTGCTATATTTTATGACTTAAAGCAGATAATCCTTTGTCACAGGCCCCTTTGACTTAATTGTTTCTTACCCTGTTTTAGCTGTCTTTAGCAAGCTACTTCTGCCTGCAGGAAAGTTCTGAGAGGGTGAGGGACCTACTGTAATCCTATTTACAGACCTGAAGATAACGCCCTGCCTTCAGCCCCCTCCTCTTTTCTGCCCTCCATCGAACCTGCCAACTCTAGGGCAAAATCTCTCCATGATCCTTCATTCACACATCCTATGCAGCCTTCGGAGCATATTCTAAATTAGGCCTATTCCATCCATCAGCTAACTCCCATCTGTTCCCCACCATTTGCACATTTGCTGAAATCTCTTGTTTTAAATGAAAGATGGTGAAACCACCACCCCCCTACATTTGCTATTGTGGATTTCTTCCTTTTTTAGCTTCTCTACTTTTATTTTGGTGGTGTGTCAGGAGAGAAGAAAAAGGCGTGGGTTGAGTGGTCGATCTTGAAGTGTAAGTGCAGAATGCCTGGATACCGATAGGAATGACTGGTGGGAGACACACTTTACAGATTTTAAATTGTAATTACTTAACATTAAATGAAGAATTTTGGATAAGATTGTTTAATATTGTATAAGATAAATTAGTAAATGAGTTTTCACTAATGATATTGCTTTATTTATTTTAAGTAGATTTATAGTAGATTCTATTTCTAAAGGCTGATTAGAACAATATTTAAAGATGGCTTTCATTTTGTCACCACACCTGTTTCTCACAATGAGCCAGTGAAGCAGGCGTCATTGCTTACTCTTTGCAAATGAAGGACCTGAAACTCGGAGACATTGAGTCACTTGCTTAAGGTCACACAATCAGGAAATAGCATCTCCCAGAGAAGGTCCTGGGATTTAGCAGGGCTGATATCAGAGTGTAATCTGGAAACACAGACTCCAACTTAATAGGGAATGAAACCACAGGATGGAAGAAAATATTTGCAGATCATATATCTGATAAGGGACTTATAACCTGAATAAACAAAGTGTTCTTACAACTCAATAATAAAAGGCAAATAACCCAATTTAAAAATGGGCAAAAGATCTGAATAGATATGTTTCCAAAGAAGAAAACCAATGATCAATATGTGAATTATATCTCAATAAAGCTGTTAAAGGAAAAAAAGAGGAAAAGCAGATGGGATGGCAGGAAAAGAATGAAACAAGAGTATCATAGTTTTATTATGGTGGACTGATGGGATGGGAAGCAAAAGACCCAGGCAAGCTGAATGGAGGTGGGGGATGAGTTAGGCCTTATCAGGAGTAGGGGGGAAGGGACAGTTGGTGCACAAAAAAGACATAGAGAACAAGTCAATGAATTGTTTTAACAGTTACCTCTACCCTTTGGGCAGCTATGCTTGCTTAAAATGGCAGTAATCTTGGCTTTATACTAACCATGCCCTCTTCCTCCAAGGCCAGAGCAGAAAGTAATCCTCTCCTGGAGAAGTTTCTCCAATCCTACGCCCTTCCAAGAACAGTCTCCATTTATAACAATAGCTAACTTTAGTGAGGGCACTGAGAAAACCTCTTATTTTAAAAAATTTTTGATTATAGAAATTTTCAAACATACAGAAAAATAGACTGTTACCACTGAGGAAACCCCTGACACTGGGTCAAACATTAGGGACACCCAAATCAATAAGCCACGCCTTTGAACTTGAGGCTTGCTCTTGTGAGTCTTATGTATGTAGCAAAGAAGCTTAGCCTACGTATAGGTATGCCTAAGAGTCACCTCTGAAGCACCTCTATTGTTGCTCAGATGTGGCCTCTCTCTAAGCCCAACTCTGCAAGTGAAATCATTGCCCTCCCCACTACGTGGGAAATGACTCCCTGGGATGAGTCTGGCCCTGGCATCATGGGATCAACAATACCATCCTGACCAAAAGAAGGAAAAGAAATTGTAACAAATAAGATATCAGTGGCTGAGAGAGTTCAAATACAGTCGAGAGGCTACTATGGAGGTCACTCTTACACAAGCTTCAGTTTTAGACAATGCTACTTATTATAACTTACCAACCCCCAACCAAGACCATTCCAGCCAATCCTAATGAACACCTAGGGCAATATATATATAAGATTCTACAAAAATTCTGTGCACTAGGGTGACTTTCCAGAAATCTATGACCTCCAAATGTGTCCCTGGAACAGATGAGTCCTCAAATGCAGAGGGCCCAGCCTCTCCAGAACATCAACTAGTTCCATTTACCTACCCCATATTATTGACAGCCCCTTCCAACATGAAAAAGTGGGAATGGGTATAGCCCAAATACCCCTTAAGAGTGGGAGAAAGATCAAAGATAATAGTGGAATTATACAGAGAAGGTAAGGTTTAACAAATGAGTATGATTGCTGAATCAGTATATTGATATTTCCTTTAGTCTCCAGTATCTTAGAGCAGCTAGAAGTAAAAACCTAAAATTGTGGAATTGTAACCTATACCCAACTCTGAAATGTGTCCTACAACTAATTGTTGCACTGCACTTTGAAATTTATTGCTTTTTTGTACATGTTATTTTTCACACAAAAAAAGTCAATTGTGATGATAAAAAAATATTTATTCTTTCTAGCCTCCAATGTTCTGGAGCAGCTAGAAAGAAAAATCTGAGGTGATGGTTGATAGCCTATGACAAACTCTGGGATTTGTTTTGTAACTACTTATTGAAGAGTACTTTGAAAACTGTTGCTTTTTTCTTTCTTTGCTTTGTGTATATTTTATATTAAACAATAAAAAAAGTTTTAAACAATAGATAGAATGACATAGTGAACCCCCATGTACCTTTGCTCTAGTTTCATCAGCTTGGAAATTTTACCAATCTTGTTTCACTTATACACCACCCCACAACCAATAATATGAGCTAAACTCTATACTTTCTAATATGATTCTGTAAGATATTCACAAGCCTGCTTAGATAGGAACTATGATTATTTCAAATTTTTAGATGAGGAAAATGAAGCTTGGAAAAATGAAGTTACTTGTCCCAGGAGGTAGAAATGCTGGAATTTGAACCCAGGAGCATCTGATTCCAGATCCGCATGTGTTTTATACTATCCTCAGCGGCCTGAAAATGAGGAATAGAAAAGGATGCCCCCATTCTTCTACCAGCAACCCCCAATCCCAAATCTGTGCCTTCTACCCCCTGCCATTGCCAGAGTTGGGGCTGGATGACCCATCTTGGGATGAATGCTATGTCAGGATGACGAAGAGCTGTCGATGCCAAGATGGTAGTAAAAGAGTCTGAGTAGGAGCTCTGCCTCAGCTGACTGTGCAGTGGGGCAAGTCACTGTCCATCTCTTAACTTCAGTCTCCTCTTGTATCAGTGGGAATAAAACTCCCTACCTCATAGAATCATTGTCAGGTTTCAGTGACGTGAATGATATAAGTGACTGACACATAGTAGGTGCTCTAAAAATGATAGCCATTAAATTATGTTTTTAACAGCAAGAAAGTCATATTGAAGGGACTGTAAGAAGTGAAATCTGCAAGAAAACCCAAGCTGAGAGCTAGGGCAGAGGGTGGACACAGGAGGGAGGACCAGACCCATCTGGGAAGATCTCTGTTTGGTTGGAGAGGAGCCAGAGACCTTGCCCCTCTTCGGTTCCTCAGAGGCCTTAAAGTCCCAGTGCTGGGCATTCAGGGTTACCTCCTTCCAGACTCGATTCCAGCCCTTGCACTGGAATAATGACTCTAGCATTGGCTCCCATCGACTAAGCTTTAACTATGTGCCTGACCTCTATAGATGAGGAAACCAAGGCTCAGATAGAGGAAGGGAAGTGTTCTAGCCCCCTTCCACTTGAACAATAAGACAGAGACTCCCACAGGCAGATGTAAAGATTATATTCAGTTCTGAAATCTTTGAACACGCTAATCCTTGACCAAAGTAAAGCGCCCCATAAGAGGGAAATGAGGACTTGTGGCAGCTCTTAGAGGAAGACTGCTCACAATTTATGAAGTCATTAAGCACTTTGCACACATTCAACCTTGAGATAGCAATGGTTATTCCTATCTGGTAGATTTTGTCTCCAACAATGACTGGAACAATATCCCCCGTCCCACACATTCTTTTGAAATATCACCTGGCCACTTAGCCATCGAAAAGGAACATCTATTTCCTCTTGACTCTGAACTGACCCTGTGACTCATTTGTCTAATAAAATGCCACAGAAGTGACATTTCTAGGGTGTCTTAAGAAACCTAGAGCATTGGCCCCCACCTCTTAAAATGCTCCTCCTTGGGCCCAGTTACCATGTTGTGAGGAAGCCCAAGCAGCCACAATAAGAGGTCCACGTGGAAAAAAAGTCAAGACCTGAACAGAACTTCTGACAGCGTCAACTGCCAGCTCTGTAAGTGGCCATTTTGGATCTTCCATTCATTCTAGATTTCCAGTTTATACTGTGTGAAGCACAATCACTGCCTAGTCAACCCATAGAATCATAAGAAATAATAATAGCTATTGTTTTAAAGCGACTAAGTATTAGGGTGGTTTTTATGCAGCAATAGATATCCAAAGCATCTTATTTTAATGATGTGGAAACTGAGTCTCAAAGCAGTTAAAAAAATATGCCCAGGGTCACAGCTAGAACTCATGGAGTCTGGACTCATTTCAAAGTCTGCCTAACTCCAGAACTTAAGACCTTTCTAGTAATTAAACACTTTTGTGCATCAAAGAACCTAGTCAAGAAAGTAAAAAGACATCCTATGCAATGGGAGACAATATTTGGAAACCACATATCAGATAAGGGTTTAGTATCCAGAATATATAAAGAGATTCTTCCATATAACAACAAAAAGACAAACAACCCAATTAAAAAATGGGCAAAAAGCATGAACAGACACTTCTCAGAAGAGGAAATATAAATAGCTAAAAGGCACATGAAAAGATCCTCCACTTCACTGGCTAATTAGGGAAATGCAAATTAAAACCATAATGAGATATCATCTCATACCTACTAGAATGTCCATTATCAAAAAATCAGAAAATGACAAGTGCTGGAGAGGATGTAGAGACAGAGGAACACTTATCCACTGTTGGTGGGAATGTAAAATGGTATAACCACTGAAGAAGATAGTTTGGCAGTTCCTCAGGAAGCTAAGTATAGAATTGCCATATGATCCAGCAATCCCATTGGTAGGTATCCATTCAGAGGACACGAAGGCAAGGAGACAAATGGACATTTGCACACCAATGTTTATAGAGCATTATTTACAATTGCTAAGAGGTAGAAATAGCCCAAATGTCCATCAATGGACGAGTGGCTAAACAAGCTGTGGTATTTATATACAATGGAATATTAGATAGCTGTAAGACAGAATAAAGTCAGGAAGCATGTAATAACATGGATGGACCTTGAGGACATTGTGCTGAGTGAGATTAGCCAGGAACAAAAGGACAAATACTGGTCTCACTAATATGAACTAACATTAATGAGTGGACTTGGAGAGTTTAAGTTAAGAACACAGGTTATCAGGAGATAGAAATAGGGTAGACATTGGAGATAGAAATAGGGTAGACAATTGGTGCTGAAGGAATACAGATTGTGCAACAAGATTGTAAAAATTCAGATATGGATAGCACAATACTACCTGATTGTAGCACAATAATGTAAGTACACTGCATGAAGCTAAATGTGAGTATGATAGAGGGAGAAGGGCTGGGGGCACGTATGAAACCCATAAGAAGAAAAGTTAGAGGATAAAGACTGAGATGATATAATTTAGGAATGCCTAGAGTGGACAATGATGGTGATTAAATGTACAAATTAAAAAATGTTTTTGTAGTAGGAAGAACAAAGGAATGTCAATACTGCAGGGTGTTGGAAATAGATGGTATAAAGGAAAAAATGCAAGCAAAGTAAGCTAGGATCTATGGTCAACAGTAACATTGTAATATGCTTCTACTGAATGTAACAAAGGCATTACGCCAAAACTAAATATCAACAGGCAGGGGCATTGAGTAAGGGTTATGGATTCTTTCTGGAAGAAAAGGAAACGTCTTCAGATAGAGTATGGCAATGAAGACATGTTTATACACTTAGGCTGGATTGTATGATGTGTGAATAAAGCTATTTTAAAAAGGTCAAAGAGAAACAAGTGCTAGAGAAAATGTGGAGCGAGAGCTGTACCTATTCACTGTTGGTAGGGAACTGAGAGGTGCAGCCCCACGGAGAGCAGTGAGGTGGTTCCACAGGAGTTTAGGGGTGGGGTTGCCATATGATCCTGGAACCCTGGTGCTCAATATATACCTGGAGGAGCTGAGTGTGGGGACACGAATGGACATTTGCACACTGGTGTCTCTGGTGGTGCTGATCATGATCCACAATGAATGGAGGTGGCCTAAAGGTACATTGACTGAGGAATGGAAGGGGGAACCATAGTATATATATGCAATGGACTACTGAGTGGCAAGCAAGAAGGAATGAAGTTGTAAGGCATGCAACTAGATGAATGAACTTTAACAGCTGTATGTTGAATGAAATGTCAGGAACAAAAAGACGAATATTACCATGCCTTTATTATATGGACTAACTATAATATAAAAATTCGGTGAACTAAAGTCGAGAGCATAGGTTATAAGGTTCAAGCTTATTGTAAAGGGTCCTAGATTGTAAACTCTTACAGCAGTCACATATATTCAGGAGGTGAAATTGTTAATTCTAAATTCTGAGATAGTGAGCTATTTGTATATAGCCTGGTCTTTTCCAGAAACTTCAGATATTTTTGTGACACCTGAGACTCAGTTCTGAAGCTCTGCTCCTCCCATACAAAAACTTTTAAAAAGAGGTTGAAAAAGTGATCAGACATCGAGTAGAGATATGAATGAAGCTGATCTGGATAGGACTAAGGTATATCAGAAGACTGGGTAAAGGATGATATCATTCATATCTTAAAACTTCAACTCTTGTGTGATATTAAAGGGAGAGATGTTTATTTGCTGCAAAATTTATATTTTGGGTAGTGCATTTTCTAATTTAACTTGTATGATCAGTTTAGTTAACACCATAAGTACAGGGAATCTTGAACAGGGCATGAGATTTTGTTGGTTTGTCCAGGTTAGTGTGATGCCCCAATAAGTCCCAGAGTGACTTGAACAGTGAGTAAAGCATTTGCAAGGTCCCCTTAGGGGAATGGGGATAAAGGGGGAAAAACTCAGCTTCCCCATTTAGAGAATTTCTGATGCTCTTGCAAGGGACAACCAAATCAATAGGCCAAGTCCTGATCTTGGGGTTCACCCCTATGAAACTTATTCCTGCAAAGGATAGGCTAAATCTACTTAAAATTAGGCTAAGGGTCACCCCCAGGGAACCACTTTTGTTGCTTAGATGTGGCCTCTGTCTCTAAGATGATACAGCAAGTGAAGCCACTGCCCTCTGCCACTACATGGGACATGACTCCCAGGAGTGTAAATCTCCCTGGCAACATGGATCAGAAAACCTGAGATAGGCTGGGACCTGACATCAAGGGATTGAGAAAACCTTCTTGACCAAAAGGGGGAAGAGAGAAATGCGAAAAAATAAAGTGTCAGTGGCTGAGAGATTTCAGAGTCAAGAGTTTATCCTGGAGGTTATTCTTACACATTATATAGATAGCCCTTTTCAGTTTATGGTGTATTTGAGTAGCTAAAGGGAAGTACCTGAAACTGTAGAGCTGTGTTCCAGTAGTCATGTTTCTTGAAGGTGATTGTATGAAGATATAATGTTTACAGTGTGATTGTGTGATTGTGAAAACCTCGTGTATGAGTGAAAGTATTTTTTACTCATCTGTCCATATCCTTGATACAGGGAGCATCAGAAAAAACAAATAATAAAAAAAAAATAATAGGGGCAACAAAAGTTAAACTATATTGGGTAGATGGAAATGCTGGTGGACAATGAGAGGGAGGGGTAAGGTGTATGGTATGTATGAGTTTTTCCTTTTATTTCTGTTGCTGGAGAGATGCAAATGTTCCCAAAAAATGATCAAGGTGATGAATACACAACTATGCGATCATATTGTGAGCCATGTATGGAATGTGTGTGTGTTAAGAATTTCTGTGTTTGTATGTTGTTTTATCATTAAAAAAAATTTTTTTTTTAAGTTCTTTCTAGTACAATTTATTGTCTCTGCTGTTCAGTCCTTAAAGCAAGTCTATGACCAGATGGTACAACACCATTTAAGAGAAGAAACTGTCTTGGAGAAGAAGGAGAATGACCAGCTCTTGTACTTCGGGACCTTCGTCTCCATCCCAACTACCATGTCCCTACCTGAGTGTATATGTGATGTGTGCTTTCTGTAAACAGAGTGGGAATGTTCACGTGTCTGCATATGCCTCTCTGCATGTTTGTGTGTCTGGGAGCCTGTGGTGAATGTGTGTGCTGTCAGCGTGGCATGTGTTGTTATGTGTTTGTGGTGTGTGTGTGTATAGGGAGAAGGTGTAGTACGTGGCACATGTTG
>PVIY010022015.1:0-41533 GCA_004026745.1 Myrmecophaga tridactyla
GTCCTCTGAGTAGATACCTAGCAATGGTATTGCCGGGTCATATGGCAAATCTATATTCAGCTTTTTGAGGAACCGCCAAACTGCCTTCCACAGTGGTTGCACCATTTGACATTCCCACCAACAGTGAATAAGTGTGCCTCTTTCTCCACATCCTCTCCAGCACTTGTCATTTTCTGTTTTGTTGATAATGGCCATTCTGTTGGGTGTGGGATGATGTCTCATTGTGGTTTTGATTTGCATTTCTCTAATGGCCAGGGAAGTTGAGCATCTCTTCATGTGCCTTTTGGCCATTTATATTTCCTCTTCTGAGAAATGTCTGTTCAAGTCTTTTCCCATATTGTAATTGGATTGGCTGTCTTTTTATTGTTGAGTTGAACAATCTCTTTGTAAATTCTGGATACTAGACCTTTATAATACAATTTTTTAAAAACCAAATGTGCTCCTTCTCTAAATCCTTCATTTTTCCCTCTTCCCCAATTTTTAACAAGAAAAGTTTCAAACTTACAGAAAGTTGAAAGAATAGTACAATGAACTCCCATGTAACCTCAATCTAATTTAAGACATTAGCACCATAAATCACAGACATTGTAACACTTCAACTCAAAATACCCAGAGTGCAGCCCCTAAGAAAAAGAATTTTCATCTACATAATCGCAGCACCATTAGCACATCTAAGAAAATGAGCAGTCAATCCATAATATATCTAATATCCAAGCTATATTTATATTTCCTCAATTGTCCTCGAAATGCCTTGTACAGCTGGGATTTGTGAATCAGGATCTAATCCAGTTTCAAGCACTACATTTGTTTGTTTGCTCTTTTTCGACTTCTGTAATCCAAAACAGTCTGTTTGATTTTCTTTTCATGACTGGCATTTTAAAAATCCAGGCTTATTATCTTGTAGAATGTCCCCCATTGCGGAGCTGTCTGCTTCTTGATGTAGTGTTTTCGCTTGTTCCTTCCTCCCTGTATTTCCTTTAAACTGGAAGTTAGGTCTAGACACTTGATTAGCTTCAAGTTAAACACTTTTAGCAAGAATGCATCCAGGTGATGTGTGTGCTACAAATTGCATTGCATCAGGAGGTTCTGATGTCAGCTTGTCCCATTACTCCTGACACTAAATTTGATCACTTGGTTAATTTGCAGTTGCCAGCTCACTCCCAAGTAAAGGTACTTCTTTCCTTTTGTAACTAGTAAGTTATCTGTACAGTGACGAGCCCCTGTGAATATCCTCTTTCCCATTAGCCTTTCACCCAGTGGCCTTCAACAGCCATAGATGCTCCTTGCCTGAGTCAACTATTAAATTGGGAAAGGCAATATGGAGATATTTTATTATTTCTACTTATATTGGTTAATGTCTGTGAATAAGACATTCTCTCCACCCCCATTTTGTTTTGTGGTTTTTTAGGCTTTTGAATATCATGACGAACTCAGGGTTGGTTTGTTTTTAATTCAGTGTGTTTCCGTTACTGTCATTTTCCTTTTTGACATTCATATTGTCCCAAATTCGGCCAGTGGAAGTCTCTTCCATGGGTACCATGTGCCACTGGTATAGCCCTTTCTGTCTTTGAGCACTTTCTCATCTTCTGACACACCAAGATATTTCCAATTCTACCTTGTCCTTTGTATATCCCAGACCTGGAATCAGCCATTCATCCAATGAGTCCTGGTTCCTTTTAGTGGAGAATGATATTTAGAAACCAAGATGCAAATGCCAGGTGTGCTTATTGCCACTGGAGAGTCACAGCTTCTTGGACTTTCCAGAGGACAGAGCTAGGAAGTATGTAGATGTAGTGTGTGTGAATTCATATGGATACCTCCAATTCCAAGTCAAAGCAACCCAGCATTCTTCCTCGCTTTCCCTATTCCGTATTTTAATCTCCCCTTTCTAACAGCAAGGACACTGATATATGTACATTAATATATTGTACATATTGTTCTATTCTACAAATGCACAAAAAAGAATGTCAAAATTACTGGTCCTACACCATAACCAACCACAAACTACTAAATAAAGTTTAAGATATCTTTGCTTGTTTTTAATCCTCAGATAGATCTCAGTAAGGGTCCAAAGTTGTAGTACTATGTCCAAAAAATATTCGAGTTAATTTTTTCCTGTGTGATCCTATTATCAACTTGATAATCACTTAGGCTCATTTGTTTCTGTTTATTTTCAGAACTAGGGTTTGATTTTCTCCATACTTTAAATTTTTATTTTATTATTTGAATACATAAAGCATCTACATGGATCTACAGGGTTTACAAGGCAAAGCTCTACAAAAAGGTACATTCAGGAAAGTCCTATCCTCTATCCCCACCTCTGGAAGCAACCATCTGCATTCATTTCTCGTTTTTCCACTCTATGTTTCTTCCTGGGGCAGGGAAGTGGGGGGTGGGGGTGGGTAGGGTGTAGGAAGTGTGTATATAACTTCCCCTTCTTTATCTCACAACAGGTAGCACTCCATACATGCTTTTTCATATCTTGCGTCTTCCCCTAACACTGGAAGCCTCTCCATGTCAATTCCGAGAGACCTTCCCTACTCTTATTTTGACAGCTGCATTGTACTCTTCTCTGGGGCCATACCATAGCTTATTCAAGCAGTCTTCTTTGGGTGGGCATTAGGATGTTTCCAATATTTTGCTATCAATAGACGATGCCACATAGAACACTTTTGTGCATAGCTTGTGTTGTATTTGAGGGTGCACAAGTACAGGGTAAATTCCTACAAGTGGGGCTGCATGGGTAGTTCTGCTGGTTATGGACAAATTCTTTTCCATGTGAGGCCAGACAATTTTGCTCACCCACCGGCAAAGGTAGGCAAGTGCCTGTTTCCCCTGCAGATTTGAAAAGTCCTTCTATAGCAGTGGGTACAACCCAGGAACTTAGAGTGCTCCATCTTGGCAACAGTGGCACAAAGGACATTCACAGCAGGTTTGGGACTGAAGCTGGGGACTTTGGATGAAGCAGCAATAGCATATATTCTAAGATGTTCCCAACAGGAAGGAATTTTTCAGTTGTGTGATTTTTCTGACACATGCCTGTCATTTTCTCTCTCTTGTAAGTATCCATCACTTCTTAGAGAAAGCACTCAACCGATGACAGGTTAGAATCTCTTTCTGTTTAAAGAACAAATGCTAATTTCAAGTGGAAGTGTGCATTTCTAGCAAGCTGAAGACAGGGTGGGGTGACAGCGATAGGTCAGGAGAAAAGGGGAGCTGCTCAGGGCCATCAATTTATCCTCAGCCAAGAAAGACAAATGGGGCTCAGAGAGCTCGCTGAATCTATGACATACAATGAGCTACTCCAAGGGCTTAGCAACAGTTTTGAAAGAGCAATAATTTACTATGCAATCTTCATGGCATGCCATATATGAGACACAGGTTTAAAATTAGGAAAAGAGGCATGAACGGGTCAGCCCAGAGAAGGGTTGAAAAGTAATGAGGTGCAAAAACATGAGGACAATTTCACTTCTTTGTTGGTAAACTGATTTCTCCTAGAAAAATAAGGGTACTTTAGCTAAAGTTGTACTCGCCTTTAAGGGAGGGGCAAAGATAGTGGGCTTGGATTTAGTGTATGAAATGAAAAGAGAGTAATTTACCAAGAGGCACCAGGACCATACCAAACGTGTATCTCCCACGTATCAGCCTCCATTCAGCAAATAGGCACTGAGCCCCTGCAGTGTCCCTTAAATCAGGTTGAGCCCTGTTTCTGTGCACAGTCCAGGACAGATGAATTTTTCTCAAATAAAGTGATCCGAGCCACAAAAGAAGCCCAAGTCAGGTGCTGCAGGAGATCCTCAGAGCAAGCCATTACAGCCAGCTGCGGGACGGGGGACAGGAGGGCTTCCTGGAGGAGGTGGCATTTGACCAAGGCCAGCCCTGCTTCAGATGGCAGAGAGCACAGGGAAGAGCATATGGTGTTAGGAGGACCTGCCTTTATGACTCCTTTGATGGGATCATGGCTCAGTTGACAGGAAGAAGCATTTTGGCCGGAGGTGGTACCTGTGGGTTTATGGAAAGAAAGGAGGGATTTCTGGAAGAGGTACTATTTTTATAACCAGGCAGATTCGAATAACAGGTAAGTGCTTTAAGTTTAACAATGCCAGGAAGTAATTTACTGTAAAATTTTGAATTCGTGATTCTTTGGAAATTGAAGAGCTTTTTCAAAGATAGATTTTACGTAATGAGTTGAGGTGTTTCTCCCCCAGTAAACCCAGAGAATACAAAACAGCCTGCAAGTCACATCGGGAGCCCGGGTGATCCCATCAAGCTTTAAACTCTTGCTCTAAATTTATGCATATTAGGTGACTAATGTTTTTAAAGTACTTTTTATTTCTTATTACATAAGTGATACATTTATGACATAAAAATTGTAAACACCTATGAGTAAAAAGATTCCCTGAGAATTCAACCAATGAGATATAAGTTCTGTGAAATATTTTTGATGATCATTCTTCCAGTCATTTCAAAAGTATTCATGTATGCTTAAAACTCCATATATATCTATTTATAAACAAAAGAAGATCATACTACCTTCTAGGCTTGGAATCTGCTTTTTTATTTAATGTATTATGAACATCTTTCAGATGATTAAATATTCTTATAAATAATTTTAATGGTACATTGTAGCAGTCATGATTTAAATAACCAATCTCTAGTTTCCAAGTATTTCACATTTAAACAACACTAGAATAAACATCCTTGCAGATGTTTGTTTGTTTGTTTTGGAGGGCAGCATGGGCAGGCTCTGGGAATCAAACCTGGGTCTCTGGCATGGCAGGTGAGAATTCTGCCACCGAGCCACCGTTGCACCGCCCGCCGATGTTTGTTTTGTACAGAATCCTAACTCGTTATGACTTACCCCTAGAAGTAGAAGTAGAAGTTCCCCGGAGAGTATGAATAGTTGCAGGTTTATGATATGTGTTCCTGGATTTTCCTCCAGAAAGTTCATTCCGAGTCACATGCCTGCCCCCGGAGGCAAGTGACAGCTTCCCGTGCCCTGGATGCCATTGGCTGCTCATTTTAAAAATTCTTTGATTGCTGTGCGTCTGATATGTTTTTTAAATATTGCACTTTCTCCATATGAGATTCTTGTTAACATGTACACTGCCATCACCAGTTCTCTTGTAAGACTGTCTGAAATAGAAATGTCAGTAAACTGACAAAAGCTCTGAATTCCTAGGAAGAGAAGCATTTTGTCACCATTCCTTTGGGCAGTCAAGGACCTGGAACCAAGAGTGCTGGTAGACCTGTCTCGACCTACAAACATATTGGTCTTTTTAGGAGACTTGAGGTCCATAACCATTAGACCTGGTGGACTCCACAGAGAACAGTCTTGCTACTGGATGTTAAGGACAAGGTGGTATGTTTCGATAGGAGATGAAAAGTTATACTCCTTACTTCTTGCATGGAAACACTTCCCTAAAATCCAGATATTTGCAATTTTCAAGGAACAGTGTGAGCCACTTCTAATAATTCCTTTTGATAAATGCATGCCATACCTTCAAGTGTTCTTGGGTTGTGAGTAGATGTCATCTTCTCCCTCGATTCATATCTTTGTTTTTTTAAGAGAAGTTGTAGGCTTACGGAAAAATCATACATAAAATACAGGCTTCCCCTGCACACCTTGGATTAGTGTGGTACATGTTATAATTGATGGAAACGTGTGTTTATAATTATACTATTAACTATATAATAGTCCATGATTTACCTTAGGGTTCACTGTTTGTGTGTTACACTTCCATGGTCTTTTAAAAAATAATTTGTTCTAGTGATGTATATACAACCTAAAATTTCTCCTTTTAACCACATTCAAATATAGAATTCAGTGCTGTTAAGTATATTCATAATGTTGTGTGCCTCCCTCCACCATCCATTATCCAAAATTTCCATCATCCCAAATAGAAACTCTGTACAGGTCAAGCCTTAACTAGCTCATTTTATATCTTAAGCAGTTTTGCTACCTTTGTATAATTGGTTAAGGTGATATATATTCTCCATCACCAGAGAATGTATTTTACTGGTAAGTATAGCCTTCCTAAATATTAATAATAGTATATCATTCTCTCTAGCGTGCTCTGTAGTTTACAATATGCTCTCACGAGCATAGGACTACATTAGCTCTAACTATATAGTTTATAAGGTGATTTATAATGAATAAATCTAAATGGAAGGAAGTGGGCTTCCTTTAATTAATTAATTCATTTTCAGTTTGAGTTCTGAGAGTGTTCAAACCCCTATGACCACAACTTAAAATTCTAAATTATGGTTATCTGCTGTGTACCTAGGAAACTCCTAATCTTCTTTTCTCCATATTTCCTCACTGACATCTCTTGGAAATAGCAGAATTTATTCCCCAGGCCCCCTTGTTTCAGGATGCTCCTACTGGCCAAGGCCCTGGGATGTCATCTGCAGCCCAAATCTACAGATCCCGTGTATCCCCAGGCTCCGTGGTTAGGAATATTCCAGAAAGAGCCACATCCTAGGTCCTCCCTCATTTCCCTCAGTTTCAGATAAATGTGCAAGCCTTACAGCATCTAACCCATGCATTACGTTGACAAGACTGTTCTGGAAAATACATTGCCATCAAGCCTTACAGTTGTCTGCTTTTCATAACTGAAGCACCACCAACATTTGTCCTGGAATTTTAAGGACACTATTAAGGACAGGTAAACTATCAAAATGCTCTGTAAATTCCACCATTTCACTAGCCAAGCAACATCATCCAGGCTTCTCATTTCTAGAAGTGGGACAAAATTCTGGGGTACCTATTTTTGATTCAGAAATTCAGCACAGCAATATCAAATCTTCAGCAATGAAGCCCTAAGATCTCACTGTCTGCTTCCCGTAATCATTGAATCCCATCCAGCTCCAGCTTATATCCTTGACCCATGCAAAGTTCCTGTGCATTGCCTTGTCCCTCTGGTCTTCTCCCTATTTAACCCAAACTAAAGAACCATAGCAACCAGGTCAAAAAAAAGGCATGAAAACAAAACACACCTCGCTTCCAAGAAACACTGAATCTGGTTTTAAAGGTTGATTTGATTCACCAGAACAGGTCACAGCTCTTTGGCCTGAAATGAAATGAATGCCGACAGCTGTGTTTAGGATGGAGCGGTGTAGGGGGTGGGGAGAGATCAGAGAAAGGAAGGTAGTTGGAGGAAAGTGGTCACTTTATTCTAAATCGTGTTAGGGGCTAAAAATGATTTTGTTTTCCACGAATTTCCATAACATGTTACAATCCCACATTGAAAATTACCCTCGTGACAAATAATAAGGAACAATCTCCACCTCATCAGTAAAATGCTTCCAACCACACAACAGAACAATTTATTTTTTGGAAAGTTTCCTTATGGAGAAATATTTTCACCCATCAAATCTGGGTTGATGGGTTCCTTGGAGCTGCCCTGAGAGAGGCAAGCCCTTCCTGAATGTGGTGGTGATGTTCATGATTGGCCAGGTCATGGTGCCCAGTTGTTTGGTCAAGCAAGCACTGGCCTTGTTTCTGGGAGGGGATTTTGTGGACTTAAATCATCAGTATGTTGATTTAACAAACTGTGGCTGATTCCATCTAAAATCAACTGAGCGGATTGTCTTCAGCAATAAAAGATGTGCCCTACAATCAGCTGAAGGCCTTCAAGGGAGAACTGATGATTTCAGCAGTCAGATGGGAGAATTTCCATCTCTACTTCAGCCAGCCATCTTCCCCTGGGGAAACCATGGAAAACCTTCATCAGAGTTCCCCTCTGACGCAACCTGCCCTATGCAATCTGGACTTCCCCATCCCCACAGTCACGTGAGACAATTCCTATAAAAATCTGATAATATTTGCATGGGATATATCCTGTCAGTTCTGTTTCCTTAGAGAACCCTGTCTAATATGGCTTTGGTACTAGGAGTGTTCCTGAGAAACAGAATCTTAAGGATGAGATTTCTGAATTGATTCTGGGGTTTTGGGAATTGGTGCACTAACCTGATTAGGTTCCAAGGCACTAATGACTTTATTTCCAACAATCAAGATGGCGCTGACAGTCCGTGGTGTGAGTTTGCAATAGAGATATGCAAAATATCACCACTGGATACAGCTGCTCAAATTAAGAGGCAAGGCTCTGGGTCAGAGTGTGTTTGACACCTTAACAGTTTTCTGGAGTTAAAAAGGTAAAATGATGTTGGCTGGTTGCTCCCAAATACACTGGATACAACTGTAAAAGAAAAGGATGATCTCAAGGCTTCAAATTCCCAACTTCAGCGCCACGTGAAGGATGTGAAAGTTTCTGTATGTGCGCTGAAAGAAACTCGTATTTCATGGAGCTGCAGACTTGAGATTTCTGAAAACCAGATCCAGAGTCTCACTGTTTGAGTGGCTGGATTACAATGTAAATTAAATTCCCAAACTTGCAGGGTGTCTGCTGTTAAAATAAGGGCTTTGATAGGGAAGGAATGAGATCCTAAAAATTGAAATGGGGATATATAGATTGATAATGATGTCAGAGGGAACATTGAAGCCCTGGATTCTGTTGAGTCTTTGCCAGATAAGCCTGCAATAGTCTGCCCTGAGGACACAGCCTCCCAGCCTCCTGAAGAGACTAACCCTGCTGTACCTGATAAACCTGTAACCACTTTCCCTGGGGTAACAGTCCTTACGTCTCTGTCTGAAGAGATTAATCCTGTTTCACCAGGTGAAATCGCACTGAAATGCCCTGAGGTAACTAGTTTACAAGACACTTGTAATTTTTCAAGTGACCCACCCCCACCACCCCTCTTTTCTTCCAAACTTATAACTAGACTAAAATCCCCATAGGCCCCAAAAGGTGAGGCACAAAGTCTGACCCATGAGGAGGTAGACTATACTCCAAAAGAACTGCATGATATTCCCAATTTACGTAGACAGAAATCAGGGGAATATGTGTGGGAATAGATACTAAGGGTGTGGGATAATATGGAAAGGAATATAGAGCTGTACCAGGTGGAATTTATTGATATGGGCCCACTAAGCAGAGATTCTGGATTCAGTGTTGTAGCTCAAGAGGTTAGAAAGGGCTCTACCAGTTTGTTCAGGTGGGTGGCCGAAACACAGGCCAAAAGGTGACCTATATTACCTGAGGTGAAAATGCCAGAACTGCCCTGGTATAATGCAGACGAGGAGACCCAATGGCTTAGAGAGATTAGGATGTGTCATGGAAGACCTGCCCACCTACCCCAGGAATGTCCAGAGGACACGCCTTCTACCAGCACCGTGAGGAATAAATTTGTGAGACTAGCGCCATTGTTCCTGAAGAAATCTGTGGTCTCTCTTCTCTGTAGGTCAGATATGACTGTGGGAACTGCTGCCACTGAACTGGGATCCTTAAACAGAGTGGGGATGACCGGATCCCGAGTTGGCAGAAGCCGAGTGGCCGCACTTAATCGCCCAAGACAAGGTGGACGTGGCCGCCTTCGTGGACAGCAGACTCAGAGCAGCAGTCAAAATAGTCTCACTCGCCGAGAGAGAACTATGACATTGATCAGGGAACATCTAGAAGTAAAATAAATGGGCAGTGTACTAAATTCTTACTTGAACTGTATAAGGAGATGAATTCTAGGTCAAGTGAACAAAAGTCTGACTAGAATTCCAAAAACAGAGTTATGGCTCCTTAATCAATTCTCAGACTTGACACAGTTTACAGACCCAGAGACCCTTGAATGAGGGGAAGGCGGGGTCTCCTTAGGGAAGGACCCTGCTACAGAGCCAAATTTACATTATTAAACTTCCTCCCAGCCGTCCCCAAGGAGACCTACAGCCTTTTACCAGGGTAACTGTGCACTGGGGGAAAGGAAGTGATCAAACATCTCAGGGATTATTAGACATTGGCCCAGAAGAGACATTAATTCCAGGAGACCCTAAATGTCACTCTGGTCCACCAGTCAGAGCAGGGGCTTATGGAAGTCAGGTGATCGATGGAGTTTTAACTCAGGTCCACCTCACAGTGGGTTCAATGGGTCCCCAGACCCATTCTCTGGTTATTTTCCCAGTTCTGGAATACATAATTGGAGTCAGCATACTCAGCAACAGGTAGAATCCCCATTTTGGTTCCCTGATTTGTGGAGGGAGAGCTATTATGGTAGGTAAGGCCAGGTGGAAACCACCAGAACTGCTTTTACCTGGTGAAATAGTAAATTAGAAGCAATACCAGATTCCTGGAGGGATTGCAGGGACTAGTGCCACCATCAAGGACTTAAAAGGTGCAGGTGTGGGATTCCACCACATCCTCATTCAATGCTCCTATTTGGCCTGTGCAGAAAACAGATGGGTCTTGGAGGATGGCAGTGAATTACCATAAACTTAACAAGATGGTGACCTGTTCCAGATGTGGTATCATTGTTTGAGCAAATCAACACATCACCTGGTATCTGGTATGCAGCTATTGATCTGGAAAATGCTTTTCCTCAATTTCTACTTATAAAAAAACACCAGAAACCATTTGCTTTTAGCTGGCAAAGCCAGTAATATACCTTCACTGTCAACTCAGGGGTATATCAACTCTCCAGCCCCATGTCATAATCTAGTCTGCAGGGACCTTGATCATCTCTCCCTCCCACAAGACATCACACTGGTCCATTATATTGATGATATCCTCTTGATTGGACCTAATGAGCATGAAGTAGCAATTACTCTAGACTTATCGGTAAGGCATTTGCATCTCAGAGGGTGGGAGATAAATCCAACAAAAATGCAGGGTCCTTCTACCTTAATGAAATTCCTAGAAGTCCAGTGGCATGGAGCAAGTTGAGACAGCCCTTCTAAGGTGAAGGATAAACTGTCGAATCTGGCCTCTCCTATAACCAAAAAAGAGGCACAATGCCTACTTGGCCTCTTTAGATTTGGGAGACAACATTGTCCTCATTTGGCTGTGCTACTCCAGCTTATTTACCAAGTGATCTGAAAAGCTGCTAGTTTTGAGTGGGGCCGGAACAAGAGGAGGCTCTGCAACAGGTCCAGGCTGCTGTACAAGCTGCTCTGCCACTTGGGCCGTATGATCCAGCAGATCCAATAGTGCTGGAAGTATCAGTGGCAAATGGAGATGCTGTCTGGAGCCTTTGGCAGTCCCCTATAGGAGAATCAAAACACAGGCCCCCCAAAAACAAAACAAAACAACAAAAAAACAACTGCAGGCTCTTAGGATTTTGGAGCAAAGCCTTACCATGCTCTGTAGATAACTACTCTCCTTTTGAGAAACAGGTTTTATAAATACAAGCCATGATCACGTGACCCAGAAATGAGGATTGTAATAGTTATAAATATTTATTCCTTGTTTTGTTATAAGCATGTTTGTGTGGTATGTATATATATATATACATATATGTGTATACATACATACACACACAGCAAATGTCTTTGTTTTCTTCCCTATCTTATCCCCTTATCATATGATATAAGTTGCATTAACTTCGTAATATTCAAGTATAGCATATCAAGTGTAAGAGTGTATGTTATCCAAGGAGCTGTACCAAATTCTGGGAAAAATTAATGTGTTTCCAATTGTTTGCAGGACAGCTGAGTATTGTTAGGCAAAAAAGTATGGTTTAAGGAGCTATGCATGGGTGGTAAGTTGAAATGGGTGGACTGTGATGGTTAAGTACCTGTGTCAACTTGGCCAGGTTAAGGTGCCCAGTTGTTTGGTCAAGCAAGCACTGGCCTTGTTACTGTGAGGCTATTTTGTGGATTTAAATCATCAGTAAGTTGATTGCATGCATGGCTGATTGTGTCTGCAACCAACTGAGGAGGTGGCCTTCAGCAATGAGAGAAGTCTCATCCAACCAGGTGGAGACCTTAAAAGGAGAAGTGATGATTTCAGCAGTCAGATGAGAGAATTTCCATCTCTACTTCAGTCAGCCAACTTCTCCTGGGGAATTCATTGAAAGCCTTCATCAGGGTTCCAAGCTTGCAGCCTGCCCTACAGAACTTGGATTTGTCCATCCCCACAGTTGCATGGGGCAAGTCTTATAAAAATTCTCATAAAATTTACATTCTGTTTCCCTAGAGAATCTGACATTGACCATGGCGGTTTGTCCTTGTCCTATGTTCTCCCTAGATTCTGGGGTCCCTTTAGCACTTGAGGCTGCAGGCACCTGTGGATGGATTAATGCTGCTGCCTACATGGATTCCACTTGCTGATTTTTCAAAGCAAGTGAAACAGTCTTCTGAGAGCAACCAAAATAAACCACTGTGTCCATGGATTCAAAAGAGACAGTTAATTAAAAGCTGTCAAACACTTGTTCTTGGACGCTTCCAATATATATTTGAGGAATGTCTTTGCAATACCAAAAAAAAAAAAAGAAAAAATCCAGGTTGATTTTTTCTGCTAGATTTAAGAATACAAATGTACTTCAGCATTTGATAGACTGGTGAAGTACCACGTGACCCCAAAAATGTTTAGAAAAAGCAAATCAAAGTTTGCAGTTCCGTATTCTATAGTGTAGGCTTGGCTTATTATTGTATAATTCCAAGCCTGCCATTAGCCAGAGCTGTGATCTTGGAAGGGTAATTTAACCCTCTAGCTCTGCTTTCTATTCCTTAAAATGAGAGTGTTGGGACAGATCACTCAAAGCGTACTTCAGCTTCTAGCAATGCTCCATTAGGGTAGAGAAGGTTTAATAAGCATAAACAAGGTTGCGACATAAATAAGACTCCACTTTGCTTCCAATATTTACCTTTTATAACCCAAAGGAAGAAAGCAAAAAGATCTTCAGATAAAATACCAAAAATAACTAAACATTTCAATTTTTAAACCACACCATTAATTCATTCACAAATACAGAGCAAACACCTACTACGTGCCAGTCCGGTAGAAATTTTTGCAATACTTTTCAAAACTTTCTTTTGTGAATGATTCTGAACAAAACGTCAGCTGAGCTGACTTTTTAATAATAGCTTGTCTAATAAGCACTAAATGTGAGGCAAAATAGAGCACAAGGAGCTTAGTTTAAGGTTATATGCCTTTAGAACTCAGTGACTTTCCCAACTGATTTTATAATTAGGATGATATTTTTAGCTTATTTTTCAACTGGAAGATTTCATTATGCTCATCTTAATGTATGTGATTTCACTTTAACATTTTCTGATTAAAAAAAAAAAAAGATGAATCTTTTCTCTTTGGTGCAGCCAAGTGTGAACATAACAGCTTCCATTTCAATGTTACATCAAATTTAAGGGTGATGAACCATGGCAAATCAGGAGATCCCATGGAGGGCTCAGGAAATGCTCTTCCTTGTACCTTGGTGCAAAGACCCTGAAGGACCCCACGGCTCCGTGGAAGGACGGTCCTGGTGCCACGGACCTGCAGAGCTGGGCAGCGAGTGCTGGGTCTAAAGGGGACGAGGGCCCGATGGGGACAGCCCCGGGCACCTTCAGTGGAAGGAGCAGACTCCAAGCGGGAGGCAGGGGGTGGCATATCCAGAGCCCGGCCCGTGGGTGGCAAGGGGAAAGCCTCAGAAGGGTGGAACAGTCGTGCCCCGAGGAAGTGGGCAAAGCCTGGGGAGGAGCCCGTGAGAGCATGAGAATTCTGGGCTTACCCTCAGGTCATGCGATGCCAACACAGCTTGTGAAGCAAGGGAGGGACGTGACAGTTTAGATAGATTTTTCTGGGGACACAGAGAAGGACAGACTGGGGAGAGGAGAACCAGCCCAGATACCTGCTCATGGGGCTTCATCCATCAGGGCCAGGAGAGGGGGCCACTTTGAAGGGTTTTAGGAATCCAGGGGCTTGCTGAGCCATTGATTCATGGGGTGATAGAAGCCATGGGAGAAACTGAGGACAGCTTTTAAGTTCTGCCTCGTCTTCGAGCTGGATGGGGGTGACAGGATGGTAGTGGGGGTGTGTGGAGGGGGTGTATAAGGTGAATTCACTGTTGGGCACAGCGAATTTCAGGTGTTTAGGCAAGATCCAGGTGGAGCTAGCTAGTGAGCAGGTGAAAATTTAGAGCTCAGCTGAGATTGTCTGGAGATACAAAGGTCCCTGTGGAATGAGTCAAGGAAGGGGTGATATTTGGCTTAGAAAACAGAAAACCAGACAGCTGCCACTCAAACACCCTGAAGGACAGGAGGGATTAGGCGTGTCAATTCTGGCCCCCAGATGGGAAGCAGTGGTAACAGTCAGCTTTGGAGACTGGATTTCAGCTCACCCGAAGCACCCTGGTCCAAGAGTCAAAGCCATGGGGCTCCTCCCACTGGTACCGGAAGGGGAGTGCAGCTCCCAATGAGAAGCCCCCTCCTCCTACGGCTTCCTTCTTTCCCTCCCCTCCCCTTCTCACAACTGCCTTACTCTGCACTCTAGAAGGCTGGCTGCCTGCTGGCTACCAAATCCATCTATTAAAGCCAAAACAACTAACACTAACTGAACCCCTCTCACCAGGAGTATTTGCATTCAAAAAACAAGTTATCTGTTCACTTAAACAAATTCTCCCTGGGTGGAATGTGCAGGAGAAGATTTTCCACTTTGCTTTGTACTCCCCACCCCGTCACCCAGGTGATCTCAGGATAGTCAACTAAACGTAAAGGATTAGCCCTGACCTGGGGGTGCACCCACCCAAGGGGAGCGGGCTGGCCTCAGGAAGTGGACACGGGAGTGTGCCGGGTGCCTTGCTGGAAGAGTCCACGTCACAGCTGAGCAGACAGCATTATCACTGAGGCAGGGGAATGGATTCATTGGTCACATCCCACCTTCGGATCTTGGTTTCCTCCCTGATCCCACTCCTCCACTCGGCTCCCGTGGCCCATTTTGGCTCGCTCTCCGCAACCCAAAGCGGGATTCAACTAGACAACACGAAGGTCGGATTCCAAGAGTCAATGTGCCCTCGTCCACTGTTGGTGGGATGTAAAATGGTGCCGTGGCTGAGGAAACCAGTTTGGCAGTTCCTCAGAAAGTGAAGCATTGAACTACTTATGGCATTCCCAGGTATACACCCCAAAGAATCGAAAGCTGGTTCCGAAGACAGATCCGTACACCAACGTTCATTGCCACCTTATTCACAATTGCTGAAAAATGGAAGCAATTCAAGTGGCCATCAACAGATGAATGGAATATGATGGAATATTACTCAGCCATTAAAAGCGAAGTGCCTGTGCATGCTACAAGTTGGAAGAAAACTTGAAGGCATCGTGTTGAGTGAAATAAACCAGATACAAAAGGATAAAATATTGTATAATTTCTCATATGAAATACTTTGAATAGGCAAATTCATAGAGACAGAAAGCACAATAGTAGGTTGTCAGGAGCGGGGGGGATGGGGAGTTATTGCTAAATGATTATAAGTTTTGTTTTGGGATCATGAAAATAGTCTGGAAGGAGATGGTGAAAATTACATAGTATTGTTGATGTACTTAATGTCAAATAATTGTCCACTTTAAATGGTTAAAATGTTTTTTATGTTTATTTTATCACAACTAAAAGTAAATAAATTATTTTCTTTAAAAAGAGTCAATGTGCGGCGAGCAACGGTGGCTCCGTGGCAGAATTCTCGCCTGCCATGCCGGAGACCCAGGTTCGATTCCCCGAGCCTGCCCAGGCCAAAGAAAAAGAGGCAATGCGGCCAGGCAGGGAAACCTGGCAGAGGTTTTGAGGGTGTTTTGTTTCTCTTCTTCTCAAACACCAAACCCATCCCGGGCCCGGTGGGTCTCCGGGGACGCTCAGGGCGGCTCTACAGCGGCCAGATTCGCTAAGAGGCTTCGGCGATGGTCCCTTCCCATCGTCAGGATCAGGAGTGTGAGGGCAAGGGGCCTCTAAGACCCCAGTCTCTGCTTCGGAACCTCTGAAGGAACCCAGAGCCAGGACGCACTTCTCCGAAGCCAGCTCAAGGTGGTGGACGCAGGGATTCCGCGGCCGGATGGCTGCAGGGGACCGCGGAGAGTGCCCGGCGTGGGAAAGACCGGGATTGGGCGCGCCGAGGAGGGGCCGCCTCACCCTCACTTTCCAACTCGGTCTTCGGAATCCACGCTCCGACCCTGTGGAACTGGACGGCCCCGCCCGCCCGCCCGCGGGGAGGGGGCGGGACAGAGAGGGCGCGGGCTCAGCTCGCCCGCCCCCCTCCCATCCTCTCGACGGTCCCCCCAAGGCTGGGCGCGGCCGGGGCGGGGGAGAGACGCGCCCGGAGAGCGGTTCCCGCGCGCAGTCGGCACAGGCGGACCCGGGTCGCGCTCCGCCCGAGGCGCCCCCGCCCCCGCCGCGCCTGGCCTCGCCCCCGCCGCGCGCGCCCCTTGCGCCTCCCCGTTGCCGCGGCAACCCGGGAGCCACCGAGCGCGCGCCCGCCCGCCCGCCCGCCGCGGGAGCGCTCGGCGGCGGCGGCGGCGGCGGCGGCAGCTCCGGCTTGAGCCGCGCGCGCTGCGACCGCGCTGCGACCCCGCTGGCTCCCAAGCCGGCTCGTCGCCCCCGCCCGCCCCGGGCCCCCAGCACGGCCCCGGACCCCGGCCCAGCGCCGGCCCGCCCCCCGCCCCCATGGAGCTGCTGGCCGCAGCCTTCAGCGCCGCCTGCGCCGTGGACCACGACAGCTCCACCTCGGAGAGCGACGCGCGCGACTCGGTGGCGGGACACCTGCCCGGCAGGTGAGAACGGCGGCCGGCCCGCCCCCGCGCGCCCACCCGCGACGCCCAGGCCCCTGGCCGGGCTCCTGCCACCCCCGCTTCACCCCCGAGCTCTGTCGGGCCGCCCCCGCCTCCTGGAAAGGACCGGGGGCGCCTGCGTCCGGGTCCCCACGCCGGCCCGCCTCCCACACTTCGCTCTGGCGCCCCGCCAGGCGCCCCCACTCCGCGCAGCGTGGCTCTGGGACGGGAGGATGCGGGAACCCGAGGGGCCGGGGCAGTGTGGACGGCCATGGTGCGGGGTGCGCCGCGCCGGGTGGGCCCCTGGCCACGCGAGCCATCGGGGCGACGGGGCGGCGCCGCGTGGCGGGGAGGGCGCGCCAAGTTTCCGACGGCTGCCCGAGAGCTCCGAAAACATCCAGGTCTGGGCGGCCTGGGGTGGGAATGAATCACCCGGTCGCGCCCTGGTGCGGTGACAAAAAAGGGCCTGTGGGGCCCGCCCGGCCGGGTGGGGCAGAGCCCGCTAGCCAGCAGCCGCTGGTGCAGAAGCCCCGGTCTGCCGGCCAAGGTGTGTCGTTGCTTAAAAATAACCGGGTTCCGCGCCCCTCCTCCCCTCTCCGCAGCGAGTCGTCCTCCACTCCGGGCAATGGGGCCACGCCCGAGGAGTGCCCGGCGCTCGCCGACAGCCCCACCACGCTCACCGAGGCCCTGCAGATGATCCACCCCATTCCCGCCGACTCCTGGAGGAACCTCATTGAACAAATAGGTGAGTGTCCCCCGCGGCGGCGGGCCGGCGTTTGGGAGCCGCGGGCCTCGGGTGGGCTCGGGGGTCCCCGTTGCTCGTGGGGTGCCCGCTGCCTTTCCCTGTGCGCGAATGTGTCTGGCATGGGCAAGGGACGTTTTGGACAGATTTGGTTCTAAGTGGTTCCAGAGGCCAAACTGCCACATTTTAACCGTCGCTGTGCAGTTGCGCTTCGGCAAAAGGCTCTCCAGGCTGTCCTCTCCCGCGCGCTTCCCGGGCAGGGCTCCCTGTCCCTTTGCCACCTTAGCCGGAAGGACAGGGTGAGGCGCGCTGCTGGGCCACGCAGGAGGCCCGGCTGCGTTAGCCCCCGCCGGGAGGGCCTCGGGAAAAGCTGGGCGCTCAGCCGGGGCTGCGGGGAGTGCAGGGCTGCAGCTTAAGAGAGGGACGTCCGTGGAGGTGAGGGTGCTGGGGAGAGCCGGGCCGCGGGACCTTGCACGGGGAGGGAACGGTAGAGCAGGGAGGAAGGGGAGCCCCAGGGGCCTCTGCCTTGGGGAGGGGAGCCTGGCTGCCCCTGCCTCTCTCCAGAACGGACAGGAGGACGTGGGTGCGGAGAAATGCAGGCACGGCCTGGGTGCGTCCCGCGCACACACACCGCGGCTGCAGGGCTGCCGGTGCAGAAAATGGGTGGAGGCAGCGTCCCAAGAACTCCAGCACTTGCATTAAAAAAAAAAAAAAAAATTACTGGTGAATCAAAGTAGTTTTCATCTGGTCACCAGAGAATGCAGAGAATGGAGAATATGGGTTCCATTTTTTTTTTTTAACTGAAAATGCTGCCAATCGTTTAAAAAATCTTTTAATTAAGATTTTGTCAGAGCTGCAGACGGTCTCCGTTAAATGGAGATTCTCGGTTTGGAAATTTCTTCCCTAATAAAGAAAATAAACAAATGCCGTAATTTTGGTCCTCCAGCCCCCAAACTCCGGGGATTTGGACGTGGAGTCCGCGTTCGCGCTGCGCAGGTTCCCTGGCGGTGATGTTTGAAACTGAGTCCTTCGGGGCTCCCAGCCTGTCGCGGGGCTGAGGGGGCCGCCGGCGCGCTCCACCCGCGGGGAGGTGGGCTGCCTCCTGGGATTGCGCTGGGGGCTGGGGAGGGGGGAGCCTTTGTTTGCTGGGGAAATGGAGCCGCGCTGATCTGGAGTTGATGCTTATGGTTAGGAAATGGTTTTTTTTTAAACAAAGACGCCTAAGAATCCCTTTCTCCCAACGCTGTCGCATTGTCCTCTGTCCTTTTGAGAAGGCCACCCTCTGCCGCGACAGACTGGAAGCCTCGACCTTCCCTCTTAAATAGTGACTTCCTAGGGAAATGTGTGGGGTGGAGGGGTACGGGAGAGACCCATGCCTCCTCCCCGGGGAGGGAGGTCTCCCTCCCTCTACACCCCACCCCCCACCCCATTACCGCTGGGACCTGTTGAGCCAGGTGTTCAGTGACATAAGCTAGAAGCTGGGGGTCAGGGGTCCTGGGCTTTCTTACCTGCTCATCTTGGGCCTCCATTTCCACAGCAGAGGCTCTGACATTCCAAGTCTTTTCTTCCGCTGCCCCTGCCAGGATCTCCTGGCATAATGGTGAATATTCTAGCGACAGAACTTGGGGCCTGGCTGGTTTTCTGGCTCCCAGGCCTGCTCCATAGTAGGCGCCTCTACAGATGTGTTGAATGCTTTCCGCCCATCTGCAGCTTCCTGACTTGATGTTTAACCCGAGGTCTATACCAGGCAGACCCCTAGAACAGAGCCGCTTTTAGATCTGTGAGGAAGTGAACTCTGCCAGGTATCAGGAAAGGTGGACAGGTCCTAAAGACATAGTGTAACTGAGGCAGGAGGAGAGTGGAATGAATGTGTGGGCCCTTTGGAGCCCCCCCCTGGTGGATTTTACTAAGGCCAGAAGAGAACTGTGTCTGGACTGTAAGTGACCCAGTCTCAGTGGGGGCCATAAACGGCTGTGACCCCCAGTGGGCGGTAGAGCCTGAGAACGGGCACCCACCTTATTGTTTGGTTTTGCTGTTTTCTTTTGGGGGCTCTCGTTGTTGTCTCTGGTGCCCAGCACACAGCGTGCCCTGCAGAAGGGGCTCACCAGACACTGAATGCATGCCTGTCCTGTCCTTCAGAAGTTTCTATTTGGAGGATTTGAAGAAAAAAAATTGTTGGTGGAAAAAGAGATTTTGAAAGATTCGCGGTGTGTGTGTGGGGGGGCAGGTGGGGATTGGCAAGAGGGGCTGGGGGCTTACCTGACAGCAATAATTTAATTAGGGGACATGAAGATTGAGTGTATAAATTCCACACAGAGGGAAGGCCAGTGCAAGTGTTACGGTCTTCCCCTTTATAGGTAAAGCTCATTTCCGTATAAAGTTGTGCTTCCTGAAGGTACAAAATATAAAGAAAGAAAACATGATACATTAACAGTACATTGAGTACAGAAATTTAATGAAATGACATATTCCTCAAGAATGTTTCTATTTTAATCTGAATATTAAGCAAATAAAAATATACACACTGTGAAAGATGCTTACATAGGGTGCCAGACAATTCTTTATCATAGTAACTCCAGGAAAATGGATATTAAATTTGTATTCTAAATACCTCATAGAGAGGTGTGAAATTTTGAGACAACTTTTTACTTGTATTGAGAGTCTTTGACTGCAAGCAATAGAATATCTGAGAAAAAATGACTCTTAACAATGGGGGTCTTAAATGCCAGTTAATGAGTCCACCAGTAGAGAGTTCTGGAGTTGAGTTGGTTCATTCAATGTTGACCCATCTGCTTTCCCTCCTTTTCCTCTGCCGTTTCAGCATTTGGGCTTCATGTCACAAATTGGCTGCCACAACTCCAGACATGACGCCCTCTAACAGCCATGTGTGACTTATGTCTGCTGGGGAGGGACATCTTTCAGAGAAGCCCTCAGAAGACGTCCCCTTTCCCTCCTTGGCCTGGCTGGTTGTGTGACTTGTTGAAATTCCCCACCCCACCCCCCCAGCAAGGGAAAAGGAACTTTCATGATAGATTTTGATCAATCCCTTCTTTGAGGACAGGATGGGTCAACACCCAAATAAAACCCTCACCTGCTGTCTGGGAAGAAGTGGGGGAAAGGCATTGGGGTTAGGCAGCCGGTGGTGCCTGCCCTACTGTGATTTCAGAAATATTATTTTCAACCCAACTACTCACAGTGCTATTTTTTTCTTTTCTGTCATATGTATCACAGTGAGATGCTTGAGGTCATACTTACCCAAGATTTACTGACTGTAGCGTAGAAAAGACATATTTTTAAACCTTCAAAATGCGCAAGTTAGTTAGATGCTCTTGTGCAGCTTGGAAGCTGCATTTTAAAGAGGTGTTCAACTCAAAATATTTGAGTACCTACTATGTGGGAAGTAGTGTGCCAAGCAAGGAAAAGTAAATCAATTCATGGAAACCTGGTTTCTTTAAACATCTGTAAACACAGTATCAGGCTTGCATTAGAATAAGTCACCTTATGTTAGCAACAAAAGTTAGAATGAGTGTGTAGGCAGTTGGCATCCGTGGATTGAATGAGTATTTATGCATGACGTTAGACCTGTCTTTATAGATCTTCAGCCTGGCTTGCAGGTAACAAAGACTTTGTCTTTTTGATCCCTTTATCAAATGAGCTCCTTGTTCAACACTCATTCATTGCTGGGGGCAATGTAAAATGGTGCAGCCACTCCAGAAGGCAATCTGGCAGTTCCTCAGAAAACTAAGTGTAGAATTAACCATATGACCCTGCAATCCCACTACCAGATATTTACCCAGAAAAATTGAAAGCAGGGACTCAAACAGATATTTATACCCCGACGTTCATAGTGCATTATGCACAGTTGCCAAACGATGGAAGCAACCCAAGTGTCTGTCAGCCGATGAGTGAAAAAAAAAATGTGGCACACACGCAATGGAGTGTTGTGCAGCTGGAGGGAGATGTGGGTGAAGCTTGAGGATGTCCTGTGGGTGGGCTGGGCCAGACACAGAGGGCCGGCTACTGTGTGATCTTGCTGATGTGAGCCAGTTGGAAGGAATGGGCTCAGGGAGACAGAATGGAGTGTGGGGGTGGCTGGGGGCGTCGTGGGCATGGAAGGTGGGCAGTTAAGGCTTGAAATGTTCAGGACTCCTGTTGGGAATGACAGAGGTGTTTTGGTCATGGATGGTGGCGATGGTGGCACAGCATTGTCAACGCAGTTGACAGTGCTGACATATACTGGAGTATGACTGAGAGGGAAAGTGTTGGATTGGATATATGGTAACAAGGAAAATTAAAAAAAAAAATCTGTGAAACTACAGTATTCAAACATTGGACCCTAGATTAAACCATGGATCTTCGTAGTATGGCTGTAAAAATGTGCTCTCATCAACTGTAACAAATGATTGCCACCAGTGCAGAGTGTTGCAGGTGGGGTGGGGTGTGGGAATCCTGCATTTTACGTGTGATTGTTCGTAAACCCACAACTTCTCTAAAAGAAAGAAGGTTCCTTCTTGCATCCCGCTGGGTTGTAAACCTGTAAAAAATATAAGGTCTTAATTTTTTTTGAAGAATTGCTATACTTACCTTAGCATAAAGGTTTTATAATTTAGAGTTAGGAGCATAGGAACCAAGTGATTTAATTCACAGAGTAGATTTAAAAGATTGCTGTTTATGGCTGTGATTTTCCCAGACAACATTCAGATTTCAAAGGGGGTCCGTTTCTCTTACTTTCTTTTTCTGTTTTAGATCTGTTTAACAGTTAGATGAAGAAGGAGTGATAGCTAATGCTTATACCGCATCGCAAGACTGCGTGCTTTACAAGCAAAACCTTTATCTAAATGACTAGAAATGTCCTGGTCAAAGCAACTTCTTCATCTTATAAATAAACCTGTCGAGGGGTCCCGCTCTCCCAAGTTGCAGACGAGCATGGCACCTGCCCGCTGGTGGTCCCCTGGAGTGTCTCCCAGGTGTACCCCAACCTCAGCGTGTCCAAGATGGAGCCCACCCCTCCACCACCCCAGACCCAGGCAGTCCCTTTTTGTGTCCCCCAGACCCGGCCCAGAGGATGCCCGGGTTCCCCTGAGGCTTGGCCTGGCCGGTTGCAGCCCCGTCTTCCCCCTCACAGCCGTCTCCCGGTGCAGGGCCCCCTCACCCGCCACTTCTGGTCAGGTCTCCAGCATCGCTTCCTGGGGAATTGCCGCGTCTCCAGTGTGCATCCGTCCCCCACCACCTCCAGGCCCGCCCGTGGCCCAAAATATAAGCCAGAACGTGCTGCCCTGAGGTCTCTTGGGGGCTCCTTCTTGCCTGCGCGGCGTGGCAGCCGATGCTTTGGGGGCTGCCCCCTTCCCCCAGCCTCGCCGCTGGCAGCCCCCCGCCACCCTTGCCCTCGTGTCTCCCCACCTTGCTCTGCAGAAGCCCTACATGCCGCTCCCCAAAGGGGCAGTCCGTCCCCCTGCCCCAGCGCCCCGAGGATTGGAAGTGGGTGTTCCCTGCAGAGATGGTGCTTTGTGCTGATTCTTCTGTGCCCCCAAATCTCCTTTGAGACTTTAGAAGGCATGTAAAATTGGTTAGGGGAATAAGTCTGAGGGGGCAATAGGACCTGTTCCCGTTAGAATCATAAAGTTGGTGTCCTGAGTATGAAATACTGGCTTTTTCTTCTATATGAAATTTACAATGACTCCCATTCCACAAATGAATATACTTGAGTTTTAATATCAAAGTATTGATATTAAATCAATATTTAAGACTTGGGAAAGTATCCTGTTGGGATAGTGAAACATAACTGGGACATTTCCATCAGCTTGCATGCTTTGCTTTTTAAAATATAAAGAACTAGAGTCTTGTTTGCCATGGACGTGTGGGAAAAGCATTATATTTGTGACCTTGGGTTTTTAATATTTTTTATTGTGAAATATAGCATATGTACAAAAAAAAGCTATACATTTCAAAGTACTTTTAACAAATAGTTTTAGAACAAATTTCAAATTATGGTGTGGGTTATAATTCCACCATTTCAGGTATTTCCTTCTAGCTGCTCTAAGACACTGGAGACTAAAAAGAAATATCAGTATAGGGTAGTAGGACGGTGGCTCAGTGGCAGAATTCTCGCCTGCCATGCCAGAGACCCGGGATCAATTCCCAGTGCCTGCCCGTGACAAAAAAAAAAAAAAAAGAAATACCAGTATAATGATTGAGTAGTCATATTCATTTGTTAAATCCTGTCTTCCCTGATACAACTTGTCCTTCTCCTTTGATCCTTCTCCCACTCTTTAGGGTTATTTGGGCAATGGCCATTCTAACTTCGTCATGTTGGAAAGGGGTGTCGACATTATGGGGTAGGGGGATGCAACTGTTTGATGCTCTTGGAGAGACTGGTGTCTCTGGGTTTCAGGGCTTATATGCTCTGGGAACCATCTGGAGGTTTTTATGTTTCTGAAAAATAAATGAGTGAAACTTTTGTAGTCTCAGACAGAACCCTGGATATTCTTTAGGGTTTACAGAAATACTGTTGGTTGGGACCTGGCATACCATGGCCGTTAGCAGTATCTAGCTGAAGCTTCCATAAGAGTAACCTCCAGAGTAACCTCTCAACTCTATTTGAACTCTCTTAGCATTTCTTTTCCTCTTTTTCGTTAGGTAGGCATTGTTGATCCCATGGTGCCAGGGCCAGGCTCATCCCTGGGAGTCATGTCCCACCTTGCCAGGGAGAATTTCGCCCCTGGATGCCATGGACAATGGGAACTTTTTTCTTTTGCTTTTAAACGTTTTTTATTATGAAATAGAGCATATATATAAAGAAAAGAAAGAAAAAGCAATAGTTTTCAAGGCACACTTAAGTAGTTACAGTTCAGATTTCAAAGTTTGTTATGGATTACCATTCCACTATTTCAGATTTTTCCTTTTAGCTGCTCTAAAATACTGGAGGCTAGAAGAAATACCAATGTAGTGATGCAGCAGGCATACTCATTTGTTCAATCCTAATTTCTCTGTCATAACTCCTCTTTCTCCTTTGATCTTTCTCCCAGTCTACACAGATCTTTAGGCAGTACCCTTTCTGACATTTCATGTTGAAAAAGGGTGTTGACATTAAAGGATAGGGGGAATGTAATTTGTTGATTACATACAAAGGCTCGTTCCTCTGGGTTTCAGGATTTGTCTTGCCTGGGAACCCTCTGGAAATTTTAAGTTCCAGGAAAAAAACTTAGTGCATGAAACTTTTATTGTGTCTCAGTTCAAGCCGTAGATGTTCTTTTTTGGGGGGGGGGTGCATGGTCCGGGAATCGAACCCGGGTCTCCGGCATGGAAGGCGGGCATTCTAACCACTAAACTACCCATGCACCCCTAGGTGTTCTTAAGAGTTAACAGGAGTGATGTTGGCTAGGGTTTAGCAAACCATGGCAATTAGCATCATCTAACTGAAGCTTGCATAAGAGTAGCCTCCAAAATAGCATCTTGACTCTATTTGATCTTTCTTAGCCACTGATGCCTTATTTTATTACCTTCTTTCCCCCATTTTGGTCAGGAAGGCATTATTGGTCCCACAGTGCCAGGGCCAGACTCATCCCTGGGAGTCATGTCTCACATTGTCAGGGAGATTTTCACCCCTGGACATCATGTCCCTTGTAAGGGGCAGGGTAATGATTCTCCTTGCAGAACTGGGCTTAGAGAGAGTGAGAGGCCTCACCTGAGCAACAAAAGAGGTTTCCTGGTGTGGTTGGATTTGAATCTGTTTTGGTATTTCCTTATTCTTTGTTGGGAAAAAAAAAACTTACAGAAGCTGCCATACTCAAGATGTCAGTTGAGGCTTCCTCTGTTTTAGTGGAGGCTTTTGTCAGGAGGTATGGGGTCTGGCTTTCTTTGTGCACACATGGGCAGAGCATTTACCCTCAGTAGGAATAAGAAAGTCTAGACTGAGCGATTGGCAGTGACCTTCATATGAAATCTTTTTCTTCTCTTGATTGCAACTCTGTTTGGCTTCAGGGCTCCTGTATCAGGAATACCGAGATAAATCGACTCTCCAAGAGATCGAAACCAGGAGGCAACAGGATGCAGAAATCCAAGCAGGTGCTGATGGGTGCCCAGCCAGTGAGGAGACTGCAGAGGAGGAGGAAGAAGAGGAAGAAGAGGAGGAGGAGGAGCGGGCAAGCCCACCCCAGAGGAAGGCTCTGCCCCAGATTTGCTTGCTCAGTAACCCCCACTCGAGGTTTAACCTCTGGCAGGATCTCCCTGAGATTCGGAGCAGTGGAGTGTTGGAGATCCTCCAGCCCGAGGAGATCAAACTTCAGGAGGTAACAGGCTGTTGGGGCTGCTGGGGTGGGGTGGGGGTCCCTCCAGGACATCCAGGGTTTTGCCTTAACTAATGTGGGGTGAGGTCTCCTTTAGGGTGACCATCCTCAGCCGATCGACCAGGGGAATTCCTGGCAAGCAACAAAGAAAATGCCTCGTTTTCTCCTAGGGTACTCACCCCCACCTTGAGTATTTCAGCTCTGCCATTTTGCTGGATGGTGAGATTGCATTTTTAAAACCCTTTGTTACTAGGGGTGCACAGGTGGTTCCATGGTAAAATGCTCGCCTTCCATGCAGGAGACCCAGGTTCGATTCCCAGACCATGCACTACCCCCTGGAAAAAACAAACAAAGATAGTTGCGTGTTTCAGTTGCATACATAAATGCTGGTGCACTGGGCAAGGCTGAACTCATGCATAATGCCAGTCATCTGTGATTTAAAGGCGTTGGTCATATGTTTTTCATTCAAGATCTTAGCCCACAACTTTGTTATTGAGTCACTTGAACTTTGGAACTGGGGGTGAGGAGGGGACTCTAAAAATATGTATCTTGGCGTGTCCCATCCCCTCCTGAAATGTGCAGAAATCCAGGCGGTGTCTTGTCTCTTGTCTTTCATTTGATGGCCCAGAGATGCAATTTGTATCACTGAGTTAGTTGCTCAGTGTTTGTTGCTAGCAGGGAGAAATCATTTCTTAACAGGCAACTGTAACAGAAACAATGTAGCTAAGAAATGTAAGTGTTCACTTTAGTAAAACAAAGATTATTTGGAGTAGAGGGAAGATTTGTGGTGTGCAAATGGTCAGTGATAAGGAGAGAGAAATCGTGAATATGCAAATGTGTTCATTGTGAAATTTGAAAAGAAGGTACAGAGTAAAAAAATAGAGAGATTAGGGTCTTTTTTGAAGCACTCGGCCAGTCCAAATGCCACCCTCCACTCTCACACCCACACTCACATACTCATTCACGTGCATTGCAATTGTGACTTCAAGTGCCCTGCCCCTCTTTAACTCCTTTCTTCCTGCACTAGATTCTGTAGAGACATTTGCTCTTATTATTTATTTTGAAGGCCAAACAGTGAACTGAGAGATTAATGACCAGGACTCACCATAGTTCCTGGCCTGGGTTGTCTAAGAAGTTGCTACTAAGGAAGCCATGGGATAACTGGGTTGCTAAATGACCACCTAAGCTCACCTGTGTCCTGCCCAGTCCATCAGAAAAAAAATGTTTTTACTTTTTTAATGCAATTTTATTGTGATATATTAACATACCATATAACCATTCAAAATATACAGTCAGTGGCTCACAGTGTAACCATATAGTTGTGCATCCGTCACCACAATCAATTTTAGAACATTCCATTACTCCGAAAAAGAAAAAGAACACCCAAAACATTCCATATGCTTTATCCCCCTTATAATTTATTTATTTTGTCTTTATTTTCTTACTCATCTGCTCATACACTGGATAATGGGAGTGTCACTCACAAGGTTTTCACAATCACATGATCACACCATAAAAGGTATATAGCCATACAATCATCTTCAAGAATCAAGGTTACTGGAATACAGTTCAACATTTTCAGGTATTTCCTTCCATCTATTCTAATACACTAGAAACTAAAAATGAATATCTGTTATAATGCCTAAGAATAAACTCCAGAATGACCTCTCAACTCTAGTTAAAGACTCTGCCACTGAAACTTATTTTGTTTCATTTCTTTTCCCCATTTTGGTCAAGAGGTCTTTCTCAATTCCATGATGCCAGGACCAGGCTCATCCCTGGGAGTCCTGTCCCACATTGTCAGGGGGATTTACCCCCTTGGGAGTCATGCCCCATGTAGCAGGGAGGGTAGTGAGTTTATTTGCAGAGTTGGCTTAGAGAGAGAGTACATCTGAGCAACAAAAGAGGTTCTCCGGGAGTGACTCTTAGGTATAATTACGACTAGGCTAAGATTCTTCTTTGTAGGAATAAGTTTCATAAGGTCAAATCTCAAGATCAAGGGCATAGCCTGTTAAATTGGCAGTCTCCAGTGCTTGTAAGCATATTAGGAATTCCCCAGGTGGAGAGGTTTAATATTTCCACATTTTTCCACAGTCCCTCAAGGGGACTTTGCAAATACTTCTTTATTTTCTGGCCAAATAATTCTGGAATGTATCAGGGTATTACATTAACCTGTACAAATTAACGAGATCTCATTCTCTATTCAAGGTTCCATGTACTTATGTTGTTTGAATAAATTGACCAAGCAGTTTAAATTAGATAGTGTACTACAGAAAATATAATTTTTTTAACCAAATAAACATTTTTTCCTTTCATCTTACACAACCAGTACATCAAGAAAGAAGTTACAAGAGAAATCAGTAAATATCTTGAGGAAAAGGAAAATGAGAACATAACAGATCAAAATGTATGGGATGCAACATTCGTTTCTTCTTTTATTGCTTGCACATTGGGTGTAAAGTCTGGGAAACCACCTCTTATCACAGGATCTTTGAGATATTTTCCCACATTTTCTTCTAAAAGTTTTATGTTCTTAGCTCTAATGTTTAGGTCTTTGATCCATTTTGTTAATTTTTGTATAAGATGTGAGATAGGGGTCCTCTTTCATTCTTTTGTGTATGTATATCCAATTCTCCAAGCACCATTTGCTGAAGATTTCAGGCTGTACTGTCCCAGTTGAGTTGATTTAACTGCCATCAAAGACTGATTGTCTGTGGAAGAGAGGGTCTATTTTTGAACACTCAATTCAATTCCATTGGACAGTCTGTCTATCTTTATGCCAGTATCATGCTGTTTTGACCACTGTAGTTTTGCAGTATGCTTTTAAGTAGTGTGAAACCACCCACTTCATTCCTCTTTCTCAAAATATTTTTACCTATGCGAGGCACACTACCCTTCCAAATAAATTTAGTTATTGTTTAAGATTATGTTTGTGACTTTTCCCAGTTTCCTCCTGTTATTGATTTCCAACTTCATTCCGTTATGATCTGAAAAAGTGTTTTATATAATTTCAATCTTTTAAAATTTATTGAGACTTGCTTTTTGACCCAGCGTGTGGTCTTTCCTGGAGAATGATTCATTAAGCACTTGAGAAAAATTTGTATCTGGCTGTTGTGGGGTGTAATGTTCAGTAAATATCTGTTAAGTCTAGTTCATTTATCATACTATTTAAAACCTCTGTTTCCTTATTAATCCTCTTTCTAGATATTCTATCCATTGGTGAGAGCAATGTATTGAAGTCTCCAACTATTATTGTAGAGGTGTCTACTGGTCCCGTCAACGTTGCCAGTGTGTGCCTCATGTATTTTGGGGCACTCTGGCTCATGCATGAATATATATGATTGTTATGTCTTCTTGATGCATTAAGCTTTAAGCAATTAAGCTTTACATTTGAAGTCTAATTTGTCTGATATTAGTATAGCTACCCTCACTTTTTTCTGATTGTTGTTTGCATGAAATGTCTTTTTCCAACCTTTTGCTTTCAACCTATTTTTGTCATTTGGTCTAATGTGAATCTCTTGTAGATAGCATATAGTTGGGTCCTATTTTTTCATCCATTCTGCCAGTCCATGTCTTTTGATTGGGGAGTTTAATCCATTAACATTTACTGTTGTTACTGTAAAGGTAATACTTTCTTCTACAATTTTTTCTATGGATTTTATATGCCATATCTTATTTTTTTCTCTCTTTTTACCCTTACTGATAATCTTCATTTCTACATTCTTCTCCAAACATCTTTCTCCTGTCTGTTCCCATCTGCCTGTAGAATTCCCTTTAGTATCTCTTAAACAGCAGGTCTCTTGTTCTCAAACTCTCTCAGTGTCTGTCTGAAAATATTTTAAACTCTCCCTCATTTTTGAAGGACGGTTTTTCTGGATATAGAATTCTTGGTTGGCAGTTTTTCTATTTCAGTCTCTTAAATATATCATATCACTACCTTTTCGCCTCTGTGGTTTCTGCTGAGAAATCCACACATAGACCTGTTGAGCTTCCCTTGTATGTAATGGATCACTTTTCTCTTGCTGCTTTCAAAATTCTCTATTTGTCTTTGACATTAGATAATCTGATCAGTAAGTGTCTTGGAGTAGGTCTGTTCGAATCTGTTCTTTTTTGGGGTATACTGTGCTTCTTGGATCTGTAATTTTATGCTTCATAAGAGTTGGGAGATTTTCACTGATTACTTCCTCCATTATTCTTTCTTCCCCTTTTCCCTTATCTTCTCCTTCTGGGAAACCCATAACATATATATCTGAGTGTTTCTTGTTGTCATTCAGTTCCCTGAAACCTTGCTCTTATTTTTCCATTCTTTTCTCTATCTGGTCCTTTGTGTATAGGATTTCAGATGTCCTGTCCTCTTGTTCACTAATGCTTTCTTCTGCCTCTTCAAATCTTCTATTGTACATCTCCATTGTGTTTTTCATCTTTTCTATTGTATCTTTCATTCTCTTAAGTTTTGCCATTTGTTTTATCAAGTTTTTGATTCCTTCTGTATGGTCACCCAGTGTTTTCTTTATATTCTTCATCTCTTTTGTCATATCTTCCCTCAACTCGTTGATTTGATTTAGAAGGTTTGTTTGAACATCTTTAATTAGTTGTTTCAACTCTTGAATCTCATTTGAAGTGTTAGTTTGTTCCTTTTACTGGGCCATGTCTTCGTACTTCCTGCTGTGACTCGTGACTTTTTTGCTGAGGTCTAGGCATCTGATATCTTTGATTAGTTTATTCTGGAGGTTGTCTTCACTCTTTTACCTAGGGTTTTCTTGTTGGTTGGCTTTGTTCTCTATCTATTCTTTGGCATTCAGTTCAACTACTGTAGACCTCTAGCATAGCTTCTGTTTAACTGATCAGAATTTTTCAGCTCTTGTTTTTCTGGTTCTCGCCCTGCCTATATGGAACCTTTTTTTTTGAGGAGGATTCCCCCAGATATGGTCAGCCCTAAACACATTTTCCCAGACAAGACAGACCCAGGTCTCAGGAGGAGAATGTAATCTATATCAGGTTTCCCTGAGGAGAGACCCAGCAGGTTGTCAGTCTTTCCTGTGAAGCCTCTAGACTCTGTGCTTTTCCTGTCCTGCCCAGCAGGTGGCGCTTGTCGGCCTGCAGCTCCCCGCAGGTGTAAAGTGGTGCGGTGCCTTTAATTCTCAGAAGACCCTGTCCTTGCTAGGGGCATTGTTGAAGAGGAGATGGATGTAGAAGATGGGCTTAAACTGTTTCTCTTGTTCAGCCCTGGGGGCCTGAATTCTCTAAATGAGAGCTGCCACTTGTGCTGGGCCCTGTGTCTCCCCCTTTCTCTTGGGGATATGCCCTGTAGAGAATTATCTCCTTCCCCTAACTGATAACTTTGTCTCTCAGACATGCCCTAACTCCACTCTTGCTTGGCTCAGTGCTGATAATTGAAAATGCTTGAGGTTTTCTTTAATGGGCTACTAAGAATAGTTAAAAAGAAAAAAATTCCTTTTCAGAGCCAGACCCCTCCCCCCAGGTTCATCAGTCAAGAGCCAGAGTTGGTACTTGGCTCTGATCAGTGATTTGTAAATGGCTGCACCAAGAATTTTTTAAATGAAACTTCTGATGTAAATGAAGCCATGCCATCAGTTCCTAACATGGCCTCACCCAGTTTCTCACTAGAGAAGCCCTTTACTCCCCTCCCCCCTACTCTGGAAATGAAGATGCACAGTCTGCTGGTATCTCCTTGAGATAGATGGAGCTGGACTGTGAAATCTCACCAGCTGTTGCCCTCTGAGAGTGACCATGTGGAATGTGCTGGAAGACATTGGGAAATCCCCTGCAGTTGGCTGCCACACCTACCTCAGAGACCCAGGGGCCCCAGTGTCCACAGACAGGACTCTCATCACTGACTTTTATTTGGATAGAAAGGAATCTTACACTGCAATTTTGTATCTGACTTCTTTCACTCAATTACTACTGTGGAACCTCTTTTTAAAGTCCTTGGAACCAAGAAAGGAGACCAGAATCTGGAAGACATAGAAGAAAGCATGCCAGGGAAAAGTGTTGCTGTAGGATCCAGAGGCAAGTTTCAGAAAATTAATTATCACTCTCATTCGAATCTGGGCTCAGATAAACTATGAATAGGAGGAAAAAGCTGTAAGGAGACAATAGGATAAAATAGAATAAAGTATGCTTGGAGGTCCATGAGATATGGAAGGAAGGCAGAGAAATTGAACATCCAGTATCTGTATTAGAAATCCACATTGGAGTAGTGCAAGACAGAATTTCAAATCAGTACCATGGAAGGAAAATTTGAGATGCTCTCCATTGAAACAGAGAAAAAGGACAAAGAGATGCAAACAACGTTAAAAGAGCACAGATAAGGAAGATGAAGGAAGAGATCAACTTAAAGATGATCCTTGTCCCTAAAGAATAGATAAAGTAAAGGATGAGCGACAAAAGGGGCGCTGGACTGGAGAAAGACCTTTGTATACATACTTAAAGGGCTGACAAGCTTATAGAATCCAAAATACCAGGAAATGGGCGTGGGGGTAGAGAGGGGAATTAAATAAAAATTTTTTTCCATGAGAAATAAAGATTTTAAATACTTTGAAAAACTTAGAGGTAAATCCCAGTAGAAGTTAACCATGGTAAAAACCTTTTAGAACATAAATGAAGCTAAAAGTAGAAAAAGAAGTACCCATGTCATAAAAGATAGAAAAGCGAACAAATAGCACAACATGGCAGAATTGATAGTAAGCATACTAGTTATGACAATAAATATAAATAACTTAAATTCCTCTATTAAAAGACACACTCTCCAATTGATTTGAAAAAACCAAGACTACTATGTAATCAGAATAGAATTCAGAGCCAGAAAAATTAGCAAAGGGAGCAGAGAGCTATTTTGTATTGTTAAAAGTATCCTTTCTATTGATAAAGGAACCACTTTTATTGAACCACATTTTTAAATTAAATGAAGAACTCAAGAATACATTCTCACAGTAAAAAAAAGAAAGAAAAAAGAAACAGTGTAATTGTTTCCAGGCCTCTCCTTGGAGCAGTGGCCTCTGGCGTTCTGCTTTCCCTCTCCCGGAAAAGCATAGCCACGATGCTCCATCTAATTTTGGAGTTTAAACGCTTTTGGAAACTTTCAGTGCAGAATCCTTTTAGATTTTTTCTAATGTTTTCCTCGGTATCTTATTCTCATTTTAATTTCACCAAGTCACTAGCAGTTTGTCTTTGGTTTTAGCCACTTGCCATTACTTATTTATTCAGTGCTTTAGTTCAGTTTTCATAAAAACAACTTCCTTTGCACTGAATATTCATTGGTTGTTGGGTTTTTAAAATTTTAATGCACTTTTATTGATATATATTATATATTCACATACCATGTAATCATCCAAAGTGTATAATCAGTGTTTCACAGTATCATCATATGGCTATGCATTCATCACAATCGATTTTTTTTTCTTTTTTGTGAAAAATAACACATATACAAAAAAGCAATATATTTCAAAGTACACCACAACAATTAGTTGTAGAGCAGATTTCAGAATTTGGTATGGGTTACAATTCCACAATTTTAAGATTTTACTTCTAGCTACTCTAAGACATTTGAGTCTAAAAGAAATAAATATCAGTGTAATGACTCAACAGTCATACTCGCTTGTTAAACCCTACCTTCTCTGTATAACTCCATCATCTCCTTTGATTTTTCTCCCACTCTTTAGGGCTATTTGGGCTATGCCCATTCTAACTTTTTCATATTGGAAGGGGCTGTCAAAAATATGGGATAAGGGGATGAAACTCGTTGATGTTCTGGAGAACTTATTCCCCCTGGGTTTCAGAACTAACTAGCCTAGGAACCCGTCTGGAGGTTGTAGGTTTCTGGAAAGTAGGCCTGGTGCATGGAACCTTTGTAGAATCTCATAAAGCCCTAGGTGTTCTTTAGAGATGGGAGGAATGGTTTTAGTTGGGGTTTGGCAAGTTATGATAGGTAGTAATGTCTAGATGAAGCTTGCATAAGAGTGACCTCCAGAGCTGCCTCTCGACTCCATTTGAATTCTCTCAGCCACTGATACCTTATTTGTTACGCTTCTTTTCATTTCTTATTTTTTATAATTAAATTAGATAATTGCATAACAAGTTCAATTGGCACAAATAGGTTTAAGGACAAACACAGTGGACTGTAAGATAGGCTGACAGGCCCTTCCAGAGAGTTCTCCTGCCCTGTGCTGGGTGTATCTTCAGTTCAGGTTGCTGGGAAGTAGAGAGCACTGTTGGGTCCGGCACATTGGCTCTGTGCAGTTTGGCTAGGACTGCTTCCGTGGGCAGATGTCCTTGCGCTCGTGGGTAATGGAGTTGCAGGGTTGATGTTTACGTGGAACTGCTGGTCAGAAGTGAAGGCATTTAAGTGGTGATGGGTGGTGCCAAACTGCCATTCAAAAAGGCAGTTCACATTTTGCATTCCTACCAGCCCTGTATCAGACTTCTTAGTGTTTATTCTTATTTGTTGGGTGGAAAAAGGTATCTTGTTTTTAACCCATCTGCCCTTGATGACTTATGAAATTGAATATGTTTTCATATGTTTATTATATTAGCCTTTGCTATGAATGGCCTGTTCTTACATATTTTGCCCTCTTATCTGTTGGATTGTTTATAGTCACCATCTTGATCTGTGCACTCTTTGTACATTCTGGATTTTAATGCTTTTTAAAAATGTGTTTCAAGCGTTTTCTCCCGCAATGTAGGCAATATAGCATGCTGGTTAAGCTCACTGGCTTGGGTTTGAATCTCAGTTCTGCTGCTGCTTAGCTCTTGACCTTGGGCAAGTTATCTAAACTCTCTGTGCCTCTGTTTCATTATCTGTGCAGTGGGGACAATCACAGATGCCCTATTTCCCCGGGTGGTAAAGATTAAATGAATTAGTACAGGTACAGAGCCGAGGACAGTGCCTGGGCCAAACGCTGACACTGATCGAGTGCTTGCCGTTTGCCACTTACTTTTCTTACTTTATTCAAGGTAGTTTTTTCATATATATATTTTTAATTTTTCTGGAAAAGCCATCAGATTTTTTACTGACTTTAATCTTCTGGATGTTGTGTCTCATGATTAAGAAGACTGTTCTTAATAGGAACACTTTACAATGAGAAGGTAACGGTTGTGGACTGTTAGGAGCAGAATCTGTTGGAAGCGTGGGCTAAGGCTGCCGCCCACACTATACTAGTCAATACGAGTGGGACACGACAAGGATATGGGATATATAACTAGGCTAATTTAAATATTTTTACTGAATTTGGCACGCTACAAAGCTTGCTGTCCACCGCGGGACCCCCTTAGTCACGTGGGGTTCGGCACATGCCAGGAGACTAGTCTAGACTGCAGTGTGACTGTGTGTAAAAGACACACCAGAATTCAAAGTCTTAGTACAGAGGAAAAGAATCTAAGTATCTTACTAACAATAGTTATATTGGTTCCATGTTGAAATGACAATATTGTGATACATCGATGTTTTTGTTTCTTAGAAATACTATGAAATGGGTTGGGTTAAACAATGGGAATTTGCTGGCTAACATTTTTGAGGCTAAAAGAAAGTCCTAATCAAGGCGTTACCAAGGCAGTGTTTTCTCCCAGAAGACTGGCTTTCTGGGGCTGCCAGTGATTCTCCGTCCACAGCTTGTCACGTGCACATGGCAAGGCACGTGGCGGCCTCTCCATTCTTTTCTGCGTTTCGTTAATCTCAGTTTCTTACTTCCCGTGGCTTTCTCTCTCTGTCTAAATTTCATTCTGCTTATAAAGGACTGCAGTAATAGGATTAAAAATTCAGTGTCTTATATGCTTTGATTATTAAATAAGGAATAAATACAAAATTACATGAACTGAGATGTCAGCTTGAGGCTTTGGAGGAGGGGATAGGACCCACACACACAGACACACCCCTAGCAACAACAGATAGGGCAGAGATCCAAAAAAAGTAAGATGCATATAAAAATCTTGATGAGATGAATGACTTTCCAGGAAAGTATAAACTACCAAAAATTGGCTGGAAAATGTATATTAAAAAAAAGATCAAAATATACCAGGGTTTTAGTTTCCCAACTGCTAAAACAAATACCTCATGGTGACTTGGCTTAAACAACGAGAATTGATTGGTTCGTGGTTTTGGGGCTAGGAGAAGTCCAGAATCGTGGCATCCAGGCCACGCTGTCTCCCAGGAGGCCCGTGGCGCTCTGGGCTGGCTGCTGGCTGTCCTGCGTCTCTGGCTCGTCCTCTCAAGGCGGTGCACGTGGCAGTGTCCACTGACTTCACCTTCTCACTGCTCCGTGTCTGACTTTCACTTCCCTTATAAAGGACTCCAGCCGTCCTGATTAGAGCTGATGCAGCAGGGCCACACCTTAGCTGAAGTGACATCGCCAAGAGATCTTATTCACAACGGTTCCACACCCAACAGAAGGTGGACCAAGGCCAAGAACTTGCCCAAACTGGAGTACAAATTCAGTCCTCCACCTCCAGTAACCAAAAGCACCACCTATGAAAGAGGTCCTGGACCCAGATGTTGCTGAAAGGTCCAAGCACAGCAGAGTCCAGTGTCACTTGGCCTGGATGTCTAGAGCAGTGCCGTCCAGTGGAAACTTTCTGCAGTGATGACGGTGTCTGCATCTCCACTCTCCACTACCTCCGTCAGAAGCTACAGGTGGTTCTCAAGCAGTTGAGATGTAGCTGGTACAGCTGAGCAACTGAATTTCTAATTCTACTTAACTTAAACTAATTTAAATTTAAATAGCCACCTGTGACCGTATTGATTACATGCAGATGTGGAACAAGGATCAGCAAGGTCCAGGTAGTAAATACAGTAGACTTGCAGGCCATATGGTCTCTGTCACAACCACTCACCTGTGCCGCTGCAGTATGATAGCAGCTACGGACAATATGTAAGTGCGTGTGCACGGCAGTGTGTGCCAATAAAATGTTATTACAAATAAAATGGCCAGCCGCAGGCTGTAGTTTGTTAAGCCCTGGTCTAGAGCATGGAAGAGAGGGAAATACCTAAATTATTTGAAGGTAGCATTACCCAAATCTGATCATCAGAGCATATACACATATAAAATAAAAGCATATCCACGATTATAGTTGAAGACTTCCACAATCCTCTCAGTAATCGATAGAACTGGAAGATAGAAAATTGGCAATATAGAAGAATTGATGCCATCAGCCAGCAGGAACTAGTTGGCATTTACAGAACACTCCACCAAGTAATAGCAGAATGCACATCTTTTTTCAAGCGCACATAGAACATTGACAAACCTTTAACATATTTAAAAGAATTGAAATTATGCAAAGTATGTTCTCTGACTGTAGTGGAATTAAACTAGCAATCAATAACATAAAGATAATGGGAAAATCTCCAAATACTTGGAAACTAAACACCATACTTGTAAATAATCCCTAGGTCAAGGATGAGGAGAGACTTTAGAAAATATTTTGAAATGAATGAAAGTGAATCTGCAACATATAAAAGTTTGTTGAGATGCAGCGAAAGCAGTATTTAGAAGGAATAGCACTATACTTGCTTAGAAAAGAAGAAAATCTCAAATCAATCATCTAAGCTCTCATCTTAAGAAACACAAGGCGGGAAAGCAAAACCAAATAAAGCAAAAGGAAGGAAATAATGAAAATACAAGCAAGCGTCAATGAAATTGAAAACTGACAAACAGTAGAGAAAATCAATGAGACCAAAATCCAGTTCTTGAAAAAGTTAAATAAAATTGTTAAATCTCTAGAAAAATCAACAAAGTGAGAAAGGAGAGAAGATATAAATTACCAATATTAGGCATGAAAGAGGAGTCATCATGGCAGATCCACAGACATTATAAAAGATAAAAAGGGAATGCTGTGAACAATTCTACACATATAAGTTCAACAACTTATATGAAATAGACCAATTTCTCAACCACAAACTACTAAAACTCACCCAAGATGAAATAGATACCTGAATACTCATAACTGTTAAGGAAATTTATTTCATAGTTCAGACTTTACAAAAAAATGTAATCTCCAGGCTCAGATGGTTTCACTGGTGAATTCTAACAACCATTTAAACTAGGAAAAAATGCCAAATCTAGTCTTTTCCAGGAAACACAAGAGGGAAGTGTTCTTTATAAGAACTCTTTATAAGGCCAGCATCACCTGAAACCCAAACCAAGGAAAAAAACATACCAAAAAAGGAAGCTACAGACCAATATTCCTCCTGAATATATCTGAAAAAAAATCCTGAACAAAGTACTGACAATTAAAATCAAACAATATAAAAAGAACAATACATTAGGATGACTAACTGGAGTTTATCCTGGCAATGCAAAGTTGGCTCAATATTTGAAAATCAGTCACTGTAATCCACCACATTAACTGTCTGAAAAGAGAAAAACTACATGATTTCTATATCAATTGATGCAGAAAAGGATTTGACAACATTCAATATTAATTCATTATTAAAATGTCAGGAAAATTGGAATAGAAGAGAAATTTCTTGACCTCATAAAAAGCAACTATGAATAATCTACAGCTAACATAATACTGAAAGGTGAAAAGCTGAATTCTTTCTTCTAAGATCAGAAACGAGGGAAAGATGTCTACTGTCACCACTATTCATCATACTGGAAATCCTATCCAGTGCAATAAGGCAAGAAAAATAAAATACATGCAGATTGGGAAGGAATAAATAAAACTTTGTCTGAATTTACAGATGACACACTGTCCTTATTCACAGATGACATGATTATCTATGTAGAAAATTCCAAAGAATCTACAAAAAAAAAAATACTAGACATAACTAAAAAAATCTTAGCATAAGTGAGTGTAGCACAATTTCAGGATGCAAGGTCAACACACAAATGTCAATCATATTTCTATATTCTGGCAATGAACAATTCGAAACCACAACTTGAAAACCATATGATTTACTATAGCTACCCACCAAAGTGATGTATTCATTATAAATCCACCAAAACACGTACCGGATATCTCTGCTAAAAGAACTGAAGAAAGCAATCAAAGAAGACCTCAATAAATCAAGAAACAAACTTCATGGATTGGAGGATTCAACATAGTAAAGGTGTCAGTTCTCTCCCAAATCGATCTATGTATTAAATGTAATTCCAAGGGAAATCCCTGGATTTTTTGTAGTTATAGATAAGCAAAGTCTAAACTGTATGTGGAAAGGCAAAGTAACTAAAATAACCCAAACAATTTTGAAAAACAAGAATAAAATTGGAGGAATCAACTGTCTGATTTTAGGAATTACTAAAAATGTATAGTAATCAAGACAATGTGGTATTCATAAAAGGATAGACATCTAGATCAGTGGAATAGAATAGAGTTCAGAAAAAGATCTACATAAATTTGACAATTGATTTGTTTTTGTTTTTTACTTAAAACAACAGAAATTTATTCTCTACAATTCTAGAGGCCAGAAGTCTGAAGTTGAGGTGCTGCAGGGTTGGTTCCTTCTGTAAGCTCTGAGAGAGAATCTGTTCCACGCCTCTCTCCCTGCTCCTGGTGGCTGTAGTAATTCTTGGCATTCCTTGGCTTGTAGACACATCACTCCAGTCCCTGCCTCTGTCTTCATAGTACCTTCTTTGTGTCTCTGTGTTTCAAATCTCCCTCTGCCTTGTCTTGTAAGGACATCTGTCATTGCATTTAGGGCTCACCCTAAATCCAGGATAATTTCATGTCTAGAATCTTAATTACATCTGCGAAGAGCCTTTTTCCAAATGTCACATTCAGAGATTCTGGGTGTACTTATCTTTTTTGGGGTGGCACCATTCAACCCACTACAGCATCCTTGTGGATATCCTCACAAGTGTTCTTTTCTTGAGTTCTTCTATGATGACCAATTGCTTTTTGACAAAAGAGTAAAGGCAATTCCATGGAAGAAAGATAGTCTTTTCAATAAATGTTGAATGTTGATGTTGGAACAATTGGACATCCATGTGCAGAAAAGTTAACCTCACTTAATCTTCACACTTTTTACAAAAATTAACTCTGAAGGGCGGTGCAACGGTGACTCAGTAGCAGAGTTCTCATCTGCCATGCCGGAGACCCGGGTTTGATTCCCGGTGCCTGTCCAGGTTAAAAAAAAAAAAAATTAACTCTCATAACGGATTACAGATCTATGTGTAAAATATGAAACTTGTAGGAGAAAATCTTTATAATCTGGGGTTAAGTAAAAAGTTCTTAGATATGACACCAAAGCACAATCCATAAAGAAAAAGTAGCTGAATTGGACTTCATCAAAATTAAAAACTTTTTTCGATTCCTGGACCATGCACCCCCCCAAAAAAATTTTTTTTTAATTTTGTCCTGCAAAAGTCACTGTTAAGAGAATGAAAAGAGAAACTACAGACTAGGAAAAAACATTTGCAAATCACTTATCTGCCAAATAACTTATATCCAGAACTCAAAACTCAATGGTAAAAAAGAAAAAAACAAAAACAAAAACAAAAACTCAAAGGTAAGAAAATAAAAATCCAGTTTTAAAATGGGCAAAAGACTTAAACACATACCTCTCCAAAGAAGATACACAGAACGCAGATAACCCTATACACTTATTAGAATGCTAGACAAAATTAAAATACTGACAACACCAGTTGCAGGGATGAGCATGGAATAACTAGAACCCTTCTGCAGCTTTGGTGGGAGTCCACAATGGTGCAGCCACTTTGGAGAACAGTTTAGCAGTTTCTTTTGAAGTTAAACAGATGCTTACACTACACAGCAATCCTGCAATCCCAGTCCTAAGTATTTACCTAGAGTGGTTTCTCAACACTGGCAATATTGACCTTTGGGGGCTGAGTAATTTTTGTCGTGGAAGCCATCCCGTGCGTCACAGCATGCTTGGAAGCATCCATGGCCGCTACCCACTATGTGCCCGTGGCACCCTCTGCCCCAAGTGAGACGGCCAAACACATGTCTGAACATTGCCAGATATCCCGTCGGGGGCAAAATCATTCCTGGTTGGGCACCACTTGCCTGGAGAAAGAACTTGGGCTCACGTGAAAACTTGTACACAAACATTTATAGCAGCTCCATCCATGATTATCAAACACTGGAAACAACCCAAATGTCCTTCAACAGGTACATGGATAAACAAACTCTGATACACCCATATAAGGGAATACTATTCAGCAAGAAAAAGGAACTAAGTATTGATCAGTACAACATCTTGGATGAATCTCAAAGGCATTTTGCTCAGTAAAATAAATCAAAAGGTTATATACACCGTGACTTTGTTTATCTGACCTTATCAGAAAGACAAAACTCTAGTGCAAGAGAATAGATCAGTAGGTGCCAGGGATAAGGAGTGGGGGGAATGTGTGACTAGCACCCCCCACCCGCAGGATAGCACAAGAGTATTTGGGGATGATGGGATTCGTTCATATGAGTAGTGATAGTTACACGAATCAATACATGTGTTAAAATTCATTCAGCTGTATACCCCCAAATTCAATTTTACTGTATGCTCATTTAAAAAAATTTTAAAAAGTGGGTGGGCCACGGTGGCTCAGCAGGCAAGAATGCTCACCTGCCATGCCAGAGGACCCGGGTTCGATTCCCGGTGCCTGCCCATGTAAAAAAAATAAAAACAAATTTAAAAAAGTAAGGGCTGAAGATCTTTCATTTCATTTTGTTCAACCTAATAAGAAAAATACTTTCCCCACTGCAAAAAAAAAAAAACATTATGTATTATATATATTTAAATATAATGTTTTTATATTTATGTAAATATAAAATATTATATAATTATATATCTATAAACATAGATCGATCACTGTGAATTGAGGCAAATATTTACATGAAATACAAGAATTCAAATTTAAAGGTATGTTAAAGGAATGATGCACATTAAGCAAGTATGAGTTAATGCAAAGATATGTAATCTTTGGAATTTGGAACCAAAATTTATTAAATTGATAGGCCGGAGGA
>PVIY010022016.1:0-41539 GCA_004026745.1 Myrmecophaga tridactyla
CGCCCATGCCCCCGGCTCCCAGCCCCCCTCGCCCCGGCCCCTCACCGTATCTGCTGAGGGACTTGGTGAAGGTGGAAGAATTGGAAATGTTGTAGGCTGAAGTCTGCTTCGGCACCAGTGCCACTGAGGACCCGTCCGTCACCTGGGGGCACCACAGCCACACCCTGACACCACCTCCGCCTCCCGGACTGCCACCCGACCCCTCAGTCCAGGGCACGGGGGACAACCCCGCTCCTTCCTGGCTGTGTATCCCCTGCGGGCGAGACGCCGCACCACCCTGCCTCAGTTTCCCCAGGTCAGTGGGCATGACATGAGACACACTAGCACAGGGCCTGGGACTGTGCACAAGCGTGACTTCTGAGCTCTTCTCTACTGCTGTGCATCTCCTGCCCTTAGGGGTGCCATACCCGGGGGGGTGCTGAGGGGGTACCTGATAGTGCGCCAGTGTGTTTAGCCGCTTCCAGTCATTGTCTATCTTGGTGGTGACGTCCTCGTCCTGCAGGATGATGCGTGCCATGCGGCCCTGGCGCCACTCTGCGGGGTAGAGTGAGCACTGGCTGGGTGGTCCGCTATGCCCCCCTTAACCTCGCTTGTCTGCAGCATGCAGCGCAAAGGCGGACATGGGGAAGCGCCTCGGGGACCAGAACGATGGGCGAAAGCCCACCTCCAAACGGTGCTTCCCCGTCGACCCCACCATCCAGGAACATGGGTTCCCAGGGGTTGCCCCATCCCCCAGGCTGGTGGGCACCATGCTCCCTAGGCCATCAAGGCTCTCCACGGGGGCCCACCCTCCTCTCCAGCCACACCTACCCTTAGACCCCGGAACCACTGCCTGCTTGCATGGCCAGAGGCCCCACCCCAGCTCTGGCAGCCTAGCACTCCCAGGCACCTTCTGCAAACCTCTGCAGGTTCTGAAACCGCACCTCCCCGTCTTAGCTCCTCGCCTGTCCCCTGCACACTGCTGCTGGCCCAGCGGACTCCCTGCTACCCCTCTCAGCCCCCAAAGTCCCCTCCACCGATGGCCTGGGCCAGCCTTTCAGAACTCAGCCCTGACCACATCCCCTCCCTTAGTCAGAGCCCCCCACAGCTTCCCCATACATCCAAGGCCCATACCAGGAGCCCAGCTTCTGCCCCACTGCCCACAGCTCTCGGCTGCAGGTCCCCGGCTCAGGACGGCCTCCTCCACCTCCCCTGGCTCAGGATGACTGCTCGGACCCAGCCCCCACGGAACCCTCTGCAGGGCTCACCCAGGTCCATGTCCCCAGCCTTAGGCCGCTGGGAGTAGGGCACCCCCTTGTACACGGCATCCAGCAGCTTCTCCTTGACCTGCGTCACTGTGTCACAGTTCAGCCCCTTCACAGGCACCTCGGGTGCATTCTCGTTCTCAGGGTTCACACAGTTCAGGGTCTGCGGGGTGGGCAGGAGGGGCGGCGGCATCAACCGTTGGGAGGACTGTGCACCCCCACAGCCTCCGACTGTCCAGCAGGGACAGCTCCTGGCTCTGCACCAGGCAGGCCCCCCACCCTGGGCAGAGGCATGCGGGGAGTATGGAGGGGGTGGGACCTTTCCCACCACGCCTCACTTGCCAGGGCAGGGTCCCGGGCTGCAGAGGGGCCGGCCGGGTCCTCACCAGCATCTTGTAGTCAATCTGCTGGCGGATGAGCTTGTCCTCGCTCAGGGAGTAGCGGGCCTCACCGGTGATGGCATCGATGGGGCCCTTTTCCATCTGCTGCTTGATGGCGCAGTACAGCATGAACAGAGGCTCGCCCGCACATTCCTGGGGACGGGATCAGGGCGGCAGATTGTGGGCTGCCATGTCCCCCGGCTGCTCCAACATCCAACAACACTTCCGGCCTCCTTTTCGGAGGCATGTACCATGCTGACTCCAAAACCCAAGGACTGCACCAAATGAATCAATAAAACTGCAGACCAAACCCCCCTGTGATGGAAAGATCCTAAATAAAACATCAGCAAGCAGAGGCTGAGAGCTCAGTAAAGAACACACCATGGCCAAGGAAGACCTACACTGGTCGATTCTACCCTTGACAGATTCTACCCTTGCCCCAAGACCCAGCTCCCCCAGACCCTGGCCTGGCAGCCAGTGCTGGGGACTCAGTGCTGGAAATAGACATCGGACCCCCAACCAAGCTTTCATGGCTCACCTGGGGAGCGCCCTTTCCCTGCCCTGAGGTGTCAGACCCCGAGCCAAGCGCCCAGAAGCCCCACCTCCAACCACAAGTGACACTAGGTGTGACCACAGGCAGTTGGACGTCGGGGGCCCCAACTCGGGCCTCCCTCCTCTGCAGGAGAGTGTACAGTCATCAACGTAGACATGCCAACCCAGGGCAGCCCACGACCTCAGAGCTGGGCCCAAGAACTGGCCTTGCCCTAGACACGTGGGCCTGGGAGGTTGTGGAGTGGTCCTGGGCTCTCAGGAACAGGCCCGCCCTGCCCCTGCCTTGGCCACTAGTCTGCTGTCCCCTCACAAACCAGCTGCGGGGGCCAGTCCTTGTTCTCAGACTATCCTGGGGTCTTTGCACCAGCCATGTTGAACTCTAACCCCGGGCCTTCACTAGTCTTTCAGGATTCGACCCACTGCCCCCTGTTCACAGACTTTCCCTGAGCCCTAGCCAAGGCTGCCAGCCCCACTTCGCCGTCCCTGAGCCCTACAGTGGACTGTGTGCTCGCTGTCTCCCCTCTCAACTGGGAGCTGCCTGAGGGCCGGGGCACAGCTTTCCCATTCACATCCCTTACTAGTTCCATCAGGGAGCCTGCTGTGTGAAGGGGCTCCATAAACACCTGAACAGTAAACCGAATGGCGAGTTGCTGCAGGGAAGAGGTTCGCACAATGTACACAGTGTAGAAAGCAGCCTGTCCGGTTTGCACGGGTCCCGTGTTCCTTAAGGGCAGCCTCGTCACCAGGGCTCTGGGCCTGGCAGGCAGGGGTCCTCAGCAGCTGGTGGCCGCCGGGCCATGGAGCTCAGAAGCAAGAGTGTGCCCAAGACTGCTGGCAGCCCGGCCTTGTTCCCGGGCCCCTGGCACACAAACCCAGTTCTGGTGCAAAGCGCAGCTTGGGCCCTGAAACCAGAGGCTCCGGGCGCCTCGTTAGCATCTGCAGTAATTAAAAAGACAGCTGCTAAGGAGCCACCATGAGCAGAGCTCATCCCACACCCCTTCCGACAACACGCCTGTCTTTGGAATGAAGTTGCATCTGCAAACTTGGCTGCATGAAGTCAGCCGGGAGGGAGGGGAGAAGGACATGTGGATGGAGATGCAGAGCCCTTACAGCTGCCTCTCTTCCTGGAAACGCCACCTGAGGAGCCACCAGAGGACAGGGACCTCGGAGGGTCTCACGACATCCAGCACCTGCCCAAGGAGGCCCAGGCTCAGGCCTGGCAGAAGGGAGAAAGGAAGGTGGGCACAGTCTGCTGAGGTCAGAAAGGGGTGGTTACTGGCCCAAGGTTACAAGCCAATCAGTGGAGAACCAGGATTCCAACTGGATCCGACTCCAGAGCGAGTGTCAGCAGAGAAGGCTCCGGTGGAGCAGGCTGCTGGCTCTCGGTCCGGAGACTCCCCCAGTGTCGGCCCCACCCCACCCCTGCAGAGGGTGGGAAGGAGGCATGGCAGTCGGAGGCCAGGGGTCGGGCACACCAAGCACCCAGGATGGACAAGGTCCCTTGCTGGGCCTCAGTTTCCTGCCTATGTGGAGGAAAAAGGGGTGAGCTAGGTAGGCCCCATTCCCAGCTCTGCCTGTGGGCCTGCGGAAATGTGCATGCATGGTAAATGATGTGCTTCCATTATGAGGGAAAAAAAGTCAAGTCAAACTCCAGTCTCATGCCACACATGAACAAAGACACTTTACTAACCTAACACAGGCACTAGAAGAGACGGGGAGTTCATATTAACCCACTAAAAGAAATAACCCGAGAAAAACGGGCAAAAGATAAAAACAGACCATTCAAAGAAGAAAAGTTAAGTGACCAACCCAGCTTGTGAAATGATGCTCAACTGATTATTAAAGAAATGTAAATGAACGCAACAAGCTATCAGTTTACACACATCAAATTGGCAGAGATGAAAAAGATTGACAGAGCAAGTTATCATCCAAGGTGGGTTGTGAGATTCTCAAACACTGGAGGTAGGAATACAGATGAGGACAACCTTTTCCATAAGAAGATTTGGTAGCTTTTACTACAATTAGATAGGAACGTGCCCGTTGGCCTGCAATCCCTCCTGCCTCTGAAATCCACTTCTCTGCAACCCAACGCAGCGCATGGAGGCTCTGGCTGAGATGCTGGGGGGAAATTCAGAATCTTCCTGCCAGCCCTCGGCAGTGTGACAGTTAGATTAACAATGCCACATCTGTACTCTGGAACATGATGTGGTGTTAAAAAAGGAGGCGGCAAATGCATGTGTCCTAACCTGGAAATGCTTTTAACGCTTTACCCAAAGCAGGGGAGGGAAGCGCAGTGCAATGCAAAACATTTAGTACAACAAACCTAAAAAGCTTTCTAACAAATAACAAATACAGTACTATGACTCCCTCTTAATAGGGTATGCTTCCTGAAAACATTCCCTATTTATAGAACTCACAGCAGGTGAGACGCTAGTCTGGGAGGCCACACTCCAATCACTGATGGTATCTCCAGAACTGGAGGGTGGTGGCATGTACTCCACCCCTTTCTGCTCAGGTATAAAGGTGTGTGGGAGTGGTGTGCAAGTGTGTTCAAATGAGCATGGGGTACTCTTCTAATTAAATCCTTTTTTTCTAAAGACAGCAAGGAATGCCAAGGGGTTGTGTTGTTCAAAAACGGTGTGCGGCAAAGAAAATGTGGCATGGTACACTACTTTCTGCATGAGGTTTCTGTAAACCTACAACTTCTCTCATCAACAAGCAAGAAGGAAGGCAGTTCCATGGATGGGGCACAGCCCCCAAGGGCCACTCCTAGCTCCCCCCACCTGGGGATGGGGAGACAGACCCTCCCCCACAGTTCTCAGATGTGGGCTGGAGAAAGACCCTGCAAGGGTGTCCAGAGGTAAGACCCAGCATCCACGGCCCAACCCTGGAGTTTGGCTGCATCCCTCTGGAATGAGGGATCGAACACGGATTCTGAGCAGGAAAGGATCTCCCAACAGCCCTTCTCAAGCCCATCGGTGGCCCTCCCTCCATGTATAAGGAAGGCCACAGGGGTGAGGGTGGCCTAAGGGTACCCTCAGCCCTCCTCTGCCTCCCTCCATGGGCTCAGGGTCCCTCCATGCCCATCTGAAATGCTGCCCTTCTGGGACGCAGCCCCTGCCCCACCTTTTCCACTCCTACAACACCCTTTTCTTGGGAAGGCTCTTAAGGCATGGGCTTTTGTTGCACCACATTTCTCGCGAACCGGGCTACCCTCCACCTCCCTGGGTAGCCTGGCATTAAACAAAACATAGGCACAGAGTAGCTTCTTAAAGCAGATGTGTTGAACCGAATCCTCTTTCTCTGGGCGTGGAGAATGAGGATGAGACAGTAATCGACGAAGGTGAAGCCATGGCTCAGACCCGCTGTTTGTAGTAAGCCTGGCCTGAGATGGGTTCTCTGGGCTGGCAGAGCAACCCTAGGAGAGCATGCAAATGCAGCAGCCAGTCCTCACCAAGTGCCCCTTTTTTTTTTTTACAGGAAACACACAACTTTGTAATATCTGCTGTGAGTTCTGAGAAATGCTAAAAAGGTGGTCGCCACGGGCAGGGGGAGGTGCTGAGCTCAGAAAAGACTCATAGGCCCTCTCAGTGGCCTAGCCCCCTCTTTGGAGCTCCCCATTCCCACCTCTGTCCTCTCTGCCTGGGTGCCCTGCCCGACCCAGCTCACCGCTCCCCTCCTTCAAGACTGTTCGTCCCTTGTCCTCCCCGACATGCCCGCCCCCCTCGTCCCACCCGTTTCCACAGCATATACCACCTACCAACAGAGTACAGGATTCTCTCCTGCTTGCTACTAAGTTCTTATCAACAGTCTCGCCCCAGGCCAGCTGTGGCTGCAGGACGGCAGGGCTGCCTTGGGCACCATGAGCCCCGATGCCCTCTCAGTGGTGCCCAGCCCCTGGAGCCCACCCATTTCCTGCTGGAGGTGGGGGTTCGACTTGCACCGAAGCCATGTGACCCGTGCAAGTACGAGGGAACCGAGAATGAGGGGCAGCGGCGCTGCAATCGGGAGCCAAGTGTCAGCGCAGACCCGGCCTCCCCACCAAGCCTCCTAGCTGCTGCAGCCACCCTGTCCGGCCGGGGAGGGGGGGTAACATGCACAAATGGGGCGCAGCTACTCCCACCCTGGGACCACGCTGCCCCGCGGGCCAAGCCTTCAGATTTTTCAAGGAAAGCCAGAACTCTGGGTTTCCCTGGGGGAGCTCCCAGTTTTTAAGAGCACCTAGCTGCAGCCCCCAACAAAAACTCCGCTGGGGCCCACCTCCCATCCTTGGGGGGGGGGGTCTGAGCTGGTCAGGAGGGTTACCAAGGCCCTGGCCACTACGAAGGAAGCCCTAGGGCGGCCACCAGCCCCGCCCCATGACGCACAGCAGATGGGAGTTCTCCAACCTCCACCCCCTCTGCCTTTGTCCCCTGGCTGGCCCAGGGCTGGGTGCTGACATGGAGGAAAGGGGTTGCCCTTCGCCCTCCTCAACCCAGGCCAGCTCAAGGTCATGTGCACAGCGGGGAAGACAGGGCCTGCACCCCAACGCCAGCTCAGCGCTCGCCAGCCACAGAACTAAGACGACAGCCTACAGAGTGGACACCCACACCAACATAGCTGGCTGTGGGAGGACAGGTGCCCGCAGAACGGAGGAAGGCAGTGAGGGGGGAGGGTCGTGCACATGCCTAAGCCAGGGACTCAGCTGAGGTCTCTCCATCTGTCCCCTCTCGCCTGCAGCTCTCATTCCCTGGCGCTCACCTCTACCTTGTCCCCTTTCATCCCCATGCCGGAAGCCCCATCCTCTCCTCCCCAGCTTCCCCGCCTACCTTGAGGAACTTGTATAAAAGGAAGGTGAACCAGTTGGTCAGCATCTTCTCGGCCACGGACTCAGTCCTGGGGGGAGGGGGGGCAGAAAATGGGCAGGCCATGGAATGACTCCCACCACCCAACAGAGATGCCAGCCTTCCTCAGGCCCCATCCACTGCGCTCCACTCCCTCCCTCTGGCTGCACAAGATCAGAGCTTGAAAGGACAGCCAGTGATATGCCCGGGGAGCGGGAAGGCCCCGGCCCTGAGCGTGGGAACTCGGGCTCAGCACTGGGGACCCCCCGGCGGTCCCAGGCCGTAAGGATTCTGGGCACAGGGAACCCACGCAGCTGTAAGCGTCACTGAATGGACGACCTGGATCTGTCCGGGAGCAGAGATGACACCGAGGGCAGCCCAGGGGGCCCAGCGACAGCCCCCCATCCCACCGGGACCACACCAGCCCCGAGGGGACTGCCTCCACGGTAGGAGGCCCCTGTGAGGCCCACGGCTCACCGTCGCAGCAGCAGCTTGGGGTGGTTCTTGCTCTCCAGGTTCTTCTCGATGAGGTCAGAGAGCAGCTGCTTGAGGACGCCCGTGGCGTACTCCATCTCACCCTGCAGGGCGGTCATGATGAGCGAGGCCACGTTGCCACGGTCGCGCATGGAGAAGCTGCGCTGGCCTTCCAATGTGCGGATAAATGTCAGCAGGAAGTGCTTCTTGGTCAGCAGCTGCCCGAAGAGCGTCAGCGACTTCTCCACGTTGGCCTGCACCTGCGGGAGGTCCCCGGCCTGCTCAGAACCCCCAGGGGACCCCCAGCCCAGCAGGGAGAGACGTACACGTGTGCACGTGTGTGTCCTGGGAGCCACGGTTGCAACCGCAAACCCCAGCAGCACGGAATGAGCAGGAGGGACCCAGGCCTGTTCCTGCTGCCCTGTCCATGGCCAGGCCCCGAGGGCAGCCCCTCCCCAGCCAGGCCTCCAGCAGTTCCCACCTCCTGACCATGCAATCTGATGCCCAGCTCTCGCAACAATAACCAATGCAAGGACCATCCCTCCTGCTTCACAGATGAGGAATCTGAGGTCCAGAGAGGGGAAGAGGCTAATTGAAGGCCACCCAGCGTGGAAGTGGGGAAAAGGGGATGAAGTGCAGGCGTGGCTGGCTCCAGGGCAAACGCTCGCTCTCATTCATAACAAGGCTTGTCCAGACAGGCAGTTCCTCTCCGTGAGGTGGCCAAGGACTCCCGGTTCCCAGCCCTGGCTAGCTCGAACAAGCCAAGCTCTATGGCAGACAGGTGGCAGGTACCAGGCATGCACACAGCCATGAGGTACCAGGCGTGCACACACAGCCATGGAGTACCAGCTATGCACACAACCACGAGGTACCAGGCATGAACGCACAGCCATGGGGTACCAGGCGTGCACTCACAGCCATGAGGTACCAGGCGTGCACACAGCCATGAACAGGGATGGGCAGATGCAGCACTGGGAACACGGGAAAGGGAGGGGCAGGGGCCACACCGTGGGAATCTCCACGATGGCACTGATCCTGGGGAGCAAGGTGGTGGCCCTGGGCCCATCCTGGTTGAGCTCAAAGGGGATAGTCCCACCCTCAGAGCTGCAGGCGCTCTCCCAGAGCATGTGCTTCCTGACATTGGAAGGGTGCAGTTGGGATGCTCCTGGCCGAGGGCACTGGATTCAAAGTCAGGACACAAAACTCTGTCCTGACATGCCAAGGTCCTAGGTGCTCCCAGCCAAGCAACCTGACTCTGTGGGTCTCCACTTTGGCAGCCACAGCAAACTTTCATAGGGTGCCTGCTCCTCCCAGCACACCCCGTGGGGAAGGACCCCACCCAGGCAGCACCCAGGACCACCTGGGTGACTGGGAAGCCAAACAAAGGCAGCAGGTGCACACAGATTGGCACCTGAGGAAGCTGCAGGGGCCCAGGCTCAGGGGTGCAGGCTGGGATGTGCCCTGGCACCCCCGCCCCACTGTCAGCCCCCTTCCTGAGGTCCCGAGGCTCTAGTGGAATGAAGACCTGCCATGCCGGCCAGCAGCAGCCAAGGCCCACCACCCTGCCTCCTGCACCCTTCATGCCTGGCTGAGCCCTGGAGCTCCGCAGGCCCAGACCATGCCCAGGACCCAGCATCCTCATGCCCAGTGCCCCACCTCCATCTCCTTGAGGACGGGGTGGTCCTCAATCCCAGGAAACAGCACCCGCATGGCGTACGTCCGGTAGTCGAGGAATGGGATGCCGGCACCATCCAGGTCACTGGTCAGCTCGTGGATATCCGTCTGCAGCTCCGCAAAGGCTGCAACCAGACGCGGCATCAGAGGTGGCTGGCCAGGGCAGATGGGGACTCTGCCCGCCCAGTGCCCGGGAACCCCCATGCTCGGGCGTGGCTCCAACCCGGCCCAACCACTCCTTGGCTGCATGCCTTTAAGGAAACCACTGTACCTCCAGGAGCCTCAGTTTTCCTGGCCTTAACTCAGGGATAAAAATGCTCTGCCTCACTGGGTCATCCCAAGGATTAAACGAGAGGAGCAAAGGAGCAGCCGACATCAGGGCTGGACCATGTGGGGCTTTCCTGTGTGTCGGACACTGGCATCGGGGGGGGGGGAGAAGGGCAGGGTACACTGGAGTGCTGGCTCATTCCCTGAGTCCCAGGGGTTAGGGGTGCCTCCCTCTGGCACCCCGTGGGTCCTGCTGCCTTGGAGGGATGGGACATAGGCAGGTATGGTGAGTGTGGGCAGCAGAAGCCCCAGACCAGGAGTGGCAGGCTCTTCTCAAAACTCCAAGTCCCCCCATACTTGGATAACTGCAGCATGGCACGCTCCAGGCCCCAAGAGGGGACAAGCAAAGGGACACCCACTTGGGGTGGGGGGTCTCCGGGCACAGGGGACCCTGCCCCATTTCTAAGCCACCCTGCCTTTTTCAGGAACAAAGGCTGGTGGGGCTGGGAGCTGGGCCACACCTGACAACCTGCCAGACAGGCCCAGACGGAGCATTCCAGAGCTGGGAGGCGTCACCCCCGTGGCAGCCTGAGGAACCCGCTATCAGATCAGGAGACAGAGGAGCAAGCGGGGCTGTGTGGAGACGTCTGGCAGCTTTAATTAAAAGCCTGTGCCTTTCATCTCTCGAGCACCGCTGCCAGCATTCCGGTTATCTCCGCCTGGCCATCCCTGGGGCAGCTGCCTGCCACTACACCTAGCACACATACCAGCAGATAAAGGTAATGGGCCCCGCCAGCCTGGGCAGACAGTCCTTCTCAGGAGGCCCGGGGAGACCTCTCCTGCATAACTCCACTCCTGGCCCAGTACCCCAGCACTGTCTCTCACCCCACCTCAACATGCACTGACTCCTATCCTGCTAGAATCCCCAGAGAGAGCAGGAGCTTCCACCTGAGCCAGGGAGCAGTCATACAGTCCTCTGAAACTCAGCCAAGTCCTGGGCCACCCTTAGGCTTGTCCAGGACTGAAGGGTTCCCAGACATGAGACTTTCAATTTGAAAACTAAGCAAGTCCCGGGAGAAATGGGACAAGTTGGTCCCTGTGATGAATGATTTCATGTGTCAACTTGGCTAAAGGTACCCAGTTGTTCAGTAAAGCACTGGCCTGCCTGTTGATGTGAAAGTGTTTCAAGACGGGATTTGCATCTACATTCACTCAAATGCATCTACCATCAACAAAGGAGCTTGCCCTCAACAATGTAGGGAAGTCTCCTCATCCAATGAAGTGGAGATCTAAAAAGCCAGAATTTAGAGTTTTGGAGGTCAGAAGAATTATTTCTGCTTCAAAGTCAGCATTGGCTCTTGCCAGAATTGCCAGCCAGCCAGCTGTTCCTGAAGAATTCAGACTAAGGACTTCAGCTTTGCCTTTATTGGAGTTTCCAGCTTGTCACATAGCCTGTGGATTTCAAACGTGCTAGCACCCACCGCTGCATAAACCAATTCCTTATAATAATGTCTCTTACTATGCACAAATGCACATAAATGCCATTGGTTCTGATTCCCTCGAGAACCCTATCATCATATCCTACACAGTCCGCTTAGCTCTCTTTCCTCACCTCTAACGGGAACAGTATCTGTCCTCTACAGTGGGGAGGAATTTGGTGAGCTAATATTCATAAAACGTTCCAAGACACACCTGGCTCCCAACAAATGTTCCACAACTGCCAAAATTTGTGGTTACTGCATGTGCTCCTGGGAACAACCATGGGACTTGGTAAGCCATTGCCCACCGGAATCAGAGAGGCATGTCATAGAGCCAGAGGCAGGCCCAGCCATCAGGGACGGCTGTGGGGAGGCACTCAGGCTGCAAAGGGGTGAAGGCCAGCTAGGGAAGTTAGCATAGCTCGGTGGCTGCCAGTCCCTGTCCTTGCAAGGCCAAGGGCTGTTGCCTTGGGGTGGACATACATGCCATGGCCCCAACCGAAGCCTCTCTGAGCTCCACCCCCAGCCCCTGGCCCCAAGGCCCACCCTCTTGCTCCCTGCTTCTATTCCACCCCCAACCCCACCAGCCACAGCCCTCAAATTCCAGAGCAATGGATGAGGAAGCTGGGAAGCATCCAGCCTGGGGTCAGGCCCCTGCTAAGCCAAGGATGAGGGTGTAACTTTGGGCATACTGGCTTCTCCATGGCCCCCAGGCTCTATGTGGATGACAAGTGATGGCTGGGGGCCACCACCCTAACCCTTCTTGGTGACCCTGCCCACTTGGCAGCTCTGTGATCCTGCCTGCCTGGAATGCATCGTCACTCTCCCTAATGCACACCCCACCTGCACTTAGGGAGCCATATACCCACTATCAGTTGGGGGGGCTTCAGGTAGGGTGGGCTCTGGGGGCAGGGCACAAGACCCAGGTCCGGCCATCAGAGGTTGACTTAGCAACGGGTACATGGCCCAAGCTGGCCAGCGATGGCAGCTTCTGGACTTCCAGGGAAGAGCCCACCCGAGAGTGAGGCCAGCACTGGGTAAGAAGTGACTCCTGGAAACAGAGCTTGAGCACCTTGTCCCAGCCATGCCTGAAAACAGTCACCCCTGACCTTCCTGCACAAAAGCCCGCACAGGGCCCTTTCAGCTGAAACCCCACATAACCACATAACAATCGACTCCAGTGCTCTGTTTTAGGCAGGATGGAGGGCAGCCTGGCCCCAAAGCTGAGCTCCCTGGGAACAAAGGCCACATCTGACTCCCCACCCTGTCCCAGGACCCAGTGGGGCTGCATCAGCATCTGTCATGTGAGGAATGCACAAAAGATCAGACGGTCCATTCCTGCTGGACCGGCCCATGTACACATACAGAAGACCCCCAACTAACACCCCTGGGCACCACCACTGCCCGTAAGCCTTCATGCACAGCTTCACATCCACACTCCCGGGACCCGGTAAAGCTGGGGCTGGCAACACGCCCATTTTACAGCTGGGGAAACTGAGGCACACAAAGTGACCTGTCCAAGGTCTTATGACGCTGAGATGCCAAACTAGGCAGCTGGGCTCCAGGGAGTGTGTACTGAGCCACACGCCACAGAAATTGCCAGTTCCAGGGCCCCTGCAGCCAGGCCTGGCCCAGCAAGACCACCGGGAATGCTGGCACGAGCACAGGAGTCAGCAGGTGGGACAGGAGCCAGCTCCGAGCCAGCAAATGTCCCTGGGGAGCCCCCAGCCCTCCAGCCCACACCCTTTTCCCCAGTCCCTGGCGACCACAGCCCCAGCAGACCTTCCTTGCATTCGAGGGCCACGCGGGACTCAAGATTATCCATCTGCAGCTGCAAGCGCTTGAGGGTGCGATCGGCATCACGTGACTTGCGCTTGTAGGCGATGAGCACAGCCACAATGACCAGCAGGAGGAGGCCCCCGCCTCCGCCAATGCCCACGATGGCCGGCAGGGTCAGAAGGCTCTCTGAGTACACCTGGAGTGTCCCTGGTGAGAACTCGAAGCCACCTGCCCGCACCTGCCAGGGTTGGGTGGAAGTGCTCAGGGACTCCCCTCTGCCAGCTTAGGAACCCCCCACCGCCTGCTCAGAGCCTCCCACTGCCCACCACAGCCATCGCCTGTGAGCAATGTCCTGCCAGCAGCGGCCAGAGTGTTCTGGCAAAAACTAGGGGATCCTGGGACCTCGGGCAGGTGTCCAGGCCCATCAGGCAGGCTCAGACCTCAGCCAGAGCTCTGGGCAGTCGCAGGTCTGAGGCCAAGATCAGGATGAGGGTGGAGTGAGGGTCTGGACTGGAACTGGGCTTTCTCTGGGCTGGAAGTAAGTTAGGGGTGCAGCCACAGAGGTGACAGAGGTGACAGAGGTGGGTTCCCCCGGACTGGCGCCAAAGTCGGCAGGTCAAAGTGGCCCCTTAAATCCCGGGCCGGCTACAAGCCCTGGTTTTTCCTGTGGACAGACAGATGGACAGGACGGGGCCTGCAGACATACCGTGACCTTGTGCTGCCCCGTGAGGTTAGGTGACTCGCACAGCAGCTGCGTCTCGGACACCGTCAGTGCACATGGCGTCGAGCCAATGAGCACTGTGTAGTTGAGCCGAGAGTTCCCTGGGGCGGGTGGCAGGAGGTTCCGACCCTGTGCAGGCGGCAGGGGGAGCCGAGAGACCCGGGCTGAGGGGACACAGAGCCGGGGCCGCTCCCCCTCCCTGCCAGGTCCTGCCTCAGCCCCCACCTCCGGTGGGGCCGCCGAGACCCCAGAGTGTCCGGCTCAGCTCCAGGGCAGGCCTACCTTGAGGATGAGGGGGGAGCTGGGCTTCAGCTCCAGCAGGCCCGTGGGGCTGAGGGGCTCCAGCACGGGGTCGGGGTAGTAGAGGAAGTTGGAGGTGTTGAGCACAAGCAGGGCACGCACGTTGTCCATGACGAAGCCCAGCTCGTCCGGCCGCTCCCCCAGCTCGGGTGGGGTCCGCACAGGGTTGTCCACAGAGGGGGCCCGGCACAGCATGGTGGTGTCGTTGTATACCATGCAGCTCTGGGGGCACAGGGGGTGTGCAGGGGCCTGCGCGGTGCACCGATGGCACCCCACCATGCCCCACCTGCCTGGGGGTCTCTGAGGGGCCTGGGTACCCGGCGGAGGCCCACCTCACCTCCCTTACCTCACCAGGGCCAGGTTTTCCATGGGACCACCCTAAAAGCTAGAAGACAGGCAGCCTACCCCGGGCCAGGTTCATGCCTGCCCAGGATGGGGGCGGGTGGCGGGGGGGTTGTCTCTGGCTGCCTGCTTCCCCTGCACAGTGCTGAGTGCCAGGGGCTGTGGAGAGAGGCAAAGGGAGCTCTTCACAGGGACAGGTGAGCCCATGAGGAGCAGGTGGAGGAGCCCACCGTGGGCTGGGAGGGACCACCTCCTTCCCTCGGAGCCTCCCCGCACAGCTGAGGCTGGGCCCAGCTAAGAAGGGGACGAGGGCCTGCCGGGCGAGGCCGAGGACTCACGTTCTCCCGCTCCACGCCTCCGTACTTGGCCCGGATGCGGGGCTCGCGCACAGTGGCCAGGTTGGTGCCCGTAACCGTCAGAAGGGTTCCCCCGCTGGAAGACGGGGGAAGAGGAAGGGGTCACCGGATGGGCCTCTGGGTGCCCCCACCTGAGCCGGCATAAGCATGGGGGGTGTCGGGCGGCCCGGCCAACACCGCCCCCCACCCCCACCCCCCCGCAAAAGGCAGCACCCAGGCCTCAGTCCTGGGCTCAGGGAACAGCACGGCCCAACCGTGCAGAGGAAGCAGAAGACAGAACCACGGCTCCTGCCCCCCCACCTGTTGATGCTCCACTCAGGGTCGATCCTCACGATGGTGGGGTCCTCGGTGTAGTTGTACTTCACCTCGGGGTTGGTGAGCTGGGCGCGGTTGATATTGATGACGATGGGGGCGCTGCCAGGGCCCTGCCCGGGGGGCGTCAAGCACCGGATCTCCCGGGAGTTCCTCCTGGAAAGGGAGGGTCCGCAGAGATGGTGGGGGGGGGGTTGGGCTTCAGAATGCAGGTGCCAGAGCTCACTCTCAAGGTGAGCAAGCGAGCCGCGTGACCATGGCCAGGCACTGGACCTGCTGGGCCTCACCAACTCATCTGCAGAACAGGGACGTAACGGTGCCCAGCCCTGGACGCCGGGTGGAGCAAGCTGGTTCATTATTTCAGCTACTGCCACGATGCCATAGACCCTGGGTGTACGCCGAACTGTGCCCTCTCCTGCCCCATGGCCCCCCGCAGGCATACCCACCCGTACTGCCCCACCTGGCAGCCCAGGCTTGGCCTGACCTACCTGCCCCTGCCCACCTCCCCTGGGCATCTGAGCTCAGCCAAGCGGGGACCCCGAATCGGCCAGGCGCTCTGCCCTGGTGGGCTGGGGACTGGGCTCACGAGGGTCCCCCCCAGAACAGTGCCCACTCCAATCAGCCTTGTTGGCCACTCTGCCAGCCCCGATTTCAACGTCCGTCCAGCTCTGCCTCACTAAGGGCCAGGCCTCAGAGTCCCAGGACACCCCAGGTCAGCTTAGTGCCCACTCTCAGTTCCTCGAGCAAGGCAGACCCCTCACCCTGCCCCTCATCTGAATATATGAGCTGACCTCCCCTCTCCTGGGGGGCCCACCCACTCGTCCCTACCAGGGAGCAGCACCCACCCTCCCTGCACCTGAGTCTCCCGCCCCATCCCCATCCCCACGGCTGCCTCTGCTACCCATGGGGAGGCCTCGCCACCACCAGCCCAGCTCAGCGTGGCTGCAAACATCCATGATTAGTGCTGATAACGGGTAATTACTGCAGGAAAATATTTAAAGGGCCGCTCCATTATCATCCCTAATCTAAAATTATCCACTTCAAGCCTCAGGGCTTTTGTTAGGATTTTTTTTTCCTCTCTCAAATTATTTTTTTTCACTACTTTTTATGTAGTTCCCGAGGGAGTTCCCTCGTCATCCACCTCCAGCCACCAGCCCTCCGGAAGGCCAGGAGCAGGACTGAGGCAGCCAGGCAGCCAGGTCGACCCCTTGGAGGCTGGGCCCCGCCCACCTGCCAGCTCTTCCCTTCTCCACTTTGGAGGAAGCCCCTGTCGCCATGGTAACTTTATCCCGCCTCTGGGTTTCCATGGTGATCACCCCAGCCAGGCTCTCTAAACCCCCATGTTTCCCAGGCGACGGGAGGGGGGCACGCAGCTAACGTGAGCCAGAAAGAGGTGTCAGCCCTGGCCCCACCCCACTCCCCCTCCGAGGATCGTACCAGGAGAAGGAGCAGAGCCGGCCACCAATGGACACGGCCACGTCGCTGCCTGCATTCAGGTGGCTCCCCTCGATGCCAATCCAGGTGCCCCCAGAGAGGGGCCCGCGGGCAGGGCTCACACGGTAGAAGGTTGGCGTCTGTGGGAAAAGGGAAGCCGTGAGGGCGCCTGCGTGGCCCATGTGTCTCCAACTGTGCCCAGACCACGAGGCGTCCCCATGCTGAGAGCTGAGGGCCCCCAGCCCTGAACCCCCAGGGTCTTGGATGCCAGGTGGGCACACAACCCACGGGAGCAGGCTCGAGGTGGTGGAGGGAACCTCCAGGCTGGACCCAATCAACAAGAAGAGGAAGGGGCAGGGCATTTAAACCCATGAGGGAAGGAACAAAGATGGGCCTGGCCAAGAGGTTCCTAAGGGAAGGGAGGGGGACCACTCCTGGGCCCCCAGAGCCCTGCATGCCCAGACAAACCCCTCCGCGGGGCAGCGGGGAGGCAAGGCCCCAGCAGGCCCAGGGCTTACCACGAAGGTGAAGCGCTTGGGGGACAGGGCCCGGTAGTGCGGGGAGCAGTCACGCACGCACACCTCCACCAGTGCGTCATGGGCACGCACCGTGCTGGCGTCTCCGATCTCACAGACGATCCTGTGGGGCGGTGAGGAGGGAAGGTCTTGATGGGGGCGCAGATCTCCCCGCAGCCCAGGGCGCGCCTCGCTAGGTCGCTGTACTCACTGCTCGGCGCTGATGTACTCGCTCTCCACGGGGCTGCACAGCACCTTGCCCACGCGCACGCCCAGCCGCACATCCTCGAACCGGAGGCCCAGGTTCTCCCCGGTGATGGTGAGCCGCGTCCCTCCCTGCCGCGGGCCAGTCTCGGGGGACAGCTGCAGGAAGGGTAGATGCTGGGCCCAGCGCCCGACGGCGGTGCAGCCAGGGGCGGGTGTGCCATGGGGGTCACGGATCAGCGGGGAGCAGTACGCCAGTGGGGTCAGAGCTCGTCTGTGGGCTGTGGGAGAGCTTCTGGGCACCCCCTCTGCCCCCCACCCCCCTCCCGCCTACCCTTAGGATTTTGGGGTCGGCGCAGCGGCTGCTGCCGTGGCGGGCGTGCATCCAGGCGGCAGGAGAGTCGGCAGGGCAGTGGTGGCGCAGCGAGCACCTGCGCTCGGCCACGCACCAGCCGCACTCGAAGCGCGGGTCGGCCTTGAGGCAGAGGCCGCAGCTCTCTCGCAGGGCGGGGCACTTGTAGAGGTGCGCTGGGGAAGGTGGGCCTCAGGGTCAGGGGGACCCCACCCACCCACATGGCCCCGCCCACCAGACACCACCAAGCTGGGGGGCCACAGCCAGGTCTATAGCTCCACCCACTGTCCCTGCGGCTGGCCCCGCCCACCAGCAACCACCAAGCTGGAGGGGCCCCCACAGCCTGGTGGGCAGCTCCACCCACTGTCCCCGCCCACAGCCACTCCCAGGCCCCACCCACCGATCCCAGTGGCTGGCCCTGCCCACCCACCAGTTCCACCTGCCAATCCCACCCAAGCCATGCCTCATGCACAGCCCCTCCCTGCCTGCCCTCCTCCCCCAGCTCACCCTGGATATTCTGGGGGTTGTCGATGACGAAGTTGCCATTCCACACCACAGACAGGTTCACGGGCAGGTCGCTGATGTCGTTGCCCTCGTAAGAATACTGCAGGGACAGCAGCAGGAGGCAGCTCAGATGCCCAGCTTGCCCAGGGTCACAGGAACACACAGGCTCCTGGGGCCACCTCCTAGCAACACCTTCCCCCAGGGCCCTCCTCACTATGAGCCCCAAGGAGGTCCTAGCAGCTACACTTGGGACTTGCTGCTGGTAACCCAGCTGGGATGTGGGGTCTGGGGATTCCGCTGGGCTGAGTCCCCAGCACCAAGCCTCCTAAGTGAGACTGGCACTTCCAATTTAGATCCTGACACCTCCACAGTCACCAGAAACAAGCGACCAGAGGGGCTGGCTTTGCAGCCCAGTCCAGTTTTCTCCTCCCCTGTGTCCCCCCACAGGTCCCCTTCCTGGGTGCTAAGGTACCCCGCCTCCCTCCAGGAGCCATACCTTTGCCTATGAGGCGCCCCCGCCACAGCTGACCTGCCCTGTTCTCAGGGTCAGCCTCAGCATGATCTCCCCCAAGACAGTCCCCAATCCATAGGGAGCCCTTTGCCCTGGACTCCCCAGCCAACACTCAGAAACAAGGACTTCCCAGCTGGGCTCTTGGGACATGTCAGAGATGCTCTATGAACCTCAGTCTCTTTGTCAGCCGAATGGAATCGGCAATCCCTACTCCAGGACTGCCAAGAAGAGTGGAGAGGGGTGGTGGGTGTCCCCACCTAGGGGAAGAACTGTCACCCAAGGCTCTGACTTTCCTCCTGACCTCCACCCCTCCCCCATCCCCATTCAGCCCCCAGGAGCCTGGCCTGAGGCTCCCAGCCATGTCCCACTTTCTGCAGTGGATGACCTCAGCTCCATCCCGTGCTGGGAGTGGGGGGGGGGAGGGAGCCCGGCGCCTCCAAGGGGCGGCTTGGCAATTCATCATTATTTTATCTGCAGGAATTTAATTGGATCCTATCAAATTCTCCCGATACTCCCTTTTCCTTTTAAACACGGCTGCAGGGAAGATAAATGTGGGCCTGGCAAGAAGGGAGGGTAGGAGGGTGGGAGGGAGAGGGAGGGAGAGAGGGAGAAGACGGTAAGGGAAACACAGGAACAGAGGCCAAGAGAGATGGGAATGGGGTGTAGAAACAAGAAGTCCAGGCAAACAGACTGAGAGAGACAGACGAGAGAAGACGGAGAAAATCAGAGGGAGGCAGTTGGAGAGATGGAGAGGGTGAAAGACAGGGGCAAAGACAGGGAGCCAGAGATCAGAAGAGGGGAGGAGGGAGAGGGAATGGCTGGAGATGAGAAGGTGTAAGAGGACATGCCAGGGGTCTACCTGTGCATTGCAGAGCCTGGGCCAAGTGGGGCTGAGTAACCCCTGGACAGGCCTGCTGCAGGCCACAGACCCCTCCCCACCCTGCTGGGACAGACTGCTGCAGGGAGATGGACCTCTGGCCTCATCAAGGACCCTCCCCTGGCTTCACAGATAGCCAAAGGAAACGTCCCCCCATGTGGGCCTCAACCAACTCCAGGAAATGGTCCCAAAGGATATCCATTGCTTTCTGAATAGACGGAAAAACTGAGGCCCAGAGAATAACAGGCACCTGCGGAGGTCACAGTGTGAGCCAAAGGAGAGGCTAGAAATGGGCAACCCCCAGTTCATGCCTGCACACCCAGGAAAGGTTTGGGCTCTTTCTAAAAAACTACCTCCCTGCTGAATTCACTGAGCTTTTAAAACATCGGAGCATTTGCATCGGAAGCTCCAAATGTGCCTTTCTCTCTGCACCCAGGCAACAAACACCCTTCTTCTAATTAGCAAATGCACAGAGCGCCCCAAGCGCCATTTGGCCATGGGAACGTAAGGGATAAATTGACCTCATGGGCTTCAGGACCCTGGCCCTGGCTCGTCTGAAGTGACTGGGATGACAAGAGACTAGCAGACACGCTCAGAATCCAACTTCCTCAGCCAGCTTCTGGAACGTTCCACATAGAGCCAAATACTGCACATCTGACTGCGTTTTTCTGGAGTGACCCACTTTCACATCTGAGATGCGCTCCCACCAAGTGCCCCAGTGTCTCCCCGGCTGCCACCCCCACTGTGGTGTGTCTGCCCCAACACCCAGGCGGGCCACTCTGGAGTGAGCAGTGCCTCCTGCCTGTGCACAATTTGTACCATCCCTCCTAGCAAGCACAGCCCAGATCCCAAGACACGGAAGGGATCGCCCCTGCCAGCTCCCACACCCACTCACTTGTACTCACCGAGGAGTTCTGGCATTGCAGGCTGGAGCTGTTGAAGCGCAGGGCAGTGACACGGGCCGGGCTCCCTGGGATGTGGAAGAGGCACTCATACCCGCGCTGGCCTGACTGCGGCTGTGGAAGGTTCCGGGCCGCCAGGGTAATGGGCTTGACCACGCCCACGGGCACATAGATTTGCGTGGAGGGCAGGATCTGGGGGCAGTCCTGGGGGGGCAACAAGGCTTCAGCCGAGCAGGAGGTGGTCCCAGGTGGCCCCTGACCACATCTGGTTGTGCAACCTGGACTTCTGCAGGGCAGGCATTGCTGTGCCCACTTTATATGCAGGTAAACTGAGGCAGGAGGTCTGGGCTTTGCTTCCTGCTCACCTCAATGTCCTAGGATCTCACAGCTCTGGCAACCGGAGGAGCCCCATCTGCCCCACAGCTGAAAGGGCCCTTGAGGCAGAAGCAGCCCCAAGTGGGGCTCTAGGGCTGGAAGCTCTCAGCTGGGAACCCAGGGAGTAGATAAAAATAACCGGAGCCCTGCAGAAAAACAGCCCGGGGCCCCAGGGGCCCACGTTTCAGCAACAATAACTGATGCAACGGCCCAGCCTCCTTGCAGCAGGCTGGCAGCAGAGGAGACAGCCCCGTGGGGCCACCCTTGAGCTGGGCTTTAAATAGAGACACTGCAAACAGGCGGTAGTCCCCAAGCCCCGCGCCAGCTCCCAAGGCGGGTGCCGGCCGGGATCGCTCTGCAGGGAGCTGAGGGCCCAAAGCGGGGGTGCAGACTCCAGTTCAGTCCCTTGGGGCCTGGCGGGCAGGTGGGTGTGCAGGAATGCTCCCACCCGGGTGGGGCGCGGCCACTGGCCCCACAGGCAAGAGAAGTACCTCCAGCTCAGTGTTCAGGCCTGGCGTGCTCGGGGGTCCACACTTAATGCAGCACTTCCCTGTTCTTGAGGGGCCCCAGGGCTGGTCTCCAGGCAAGGAAAGCCTAGAGCAGTGCCCCGCCCCTAGCCCAGGGATGCTTCTGTGGCCTCACCCTCACACTGACTGCTCCCTCCACTTCCCTTGGTCCAGGCAGACCCCTAACCCTCCCTGCTGCCTGGGTGGCCAGCCCCTGTCTGTCCTTGGTGGGTCTCAGGCTGTGGGTCTGCATCCCCATCAGCTGGAGTCTCACTGGGGCTCGAGGCCCTAGTTATGAGAAAGGGGTCGGTGGGGGCTCTGAGAGTACTTTCATGTCCAAGCCCAGGCCTGCCCTTGAGTCCCCTCAAGTGGTCCCAGAAGAGGCTGAGCCCTTTACTGCCACCCACCGCAAGCAAAAAGCACCCAAGCAGGCAGCGGGCTAGGGCAAGGCCTGGGCCACACTGGTGCTGAAAGGTCCAAGGAGGGGTCCCCCAGGGCCCTGGCACTGCCCACGCGTCCATGAACACTCCCCAGTGCCAGCACAACAGGCAGCGAGGGGCAGAGTAGGCCAGACGGAACCTGCTCAGTTCTGCCCAGCCTGCCCAGCAAGCCGAAGTGCTGTCTGCCTGCACCTCGCCTCTCCTTGCCCTCCTACCTGCCCCTCAGCCCTGTCTTGGGCCCTGGGGCTCATTCTGCTCCCCTCTGGCTGGGACCTACACTGCCTTCCCTGAGATGCAGTGTGACTGCTGGGGGCTCCCAGGGCCCAGTTCCTCTCAGCTCCTCCCTCTGCCAATGCAGATACCCAAAGGGCCAGGCAGGTGGGCTCTGCCCGTGAATGGGTAAGAGGGGGGGATGCCCAGAGCTGCCAAGAGGGAGGCGCCAGGGGGAACTGCTGCTCCACTCGGCTACACCTAAGAGGCCAGAAAAGAGCATTCCTAATTGCAATGTCCTGCTGTCTTACTGCTGGCCAGCTCCTCCTGGGGTGCTTCAGGGGGCCTCCAAGCAAGGCCCCTCTGCCGGGCCTGTCTCCCCAGTGTCACCTGCTCCGACCCACCATTCTGCATTCTCGGAGGGTCCCAGGTGGAATCCACAACTCTCCATCCACGCCTCTCACTCCCCAGGGAGACCAAAGCCACCGAGAGACTTCATTGACGAGGACTCCCCTCCAGAAATGCACCTGCTTCTCCCACACCTCTCGCTGCAAAGCAGCCACTTCCAGGAACTCACCCACCCCACCAATGAGGCTCTTCCTCCTTTTTCTTCACTCTCCTCCCCCCCACCCCCACTATCCGTGTTCCATGTGCTCTGCTCACTCCCACCACAAATGAAACAACAAATAAACTTCACTGAGAGCACAGAGTCCTGCAGAGGCCGAGGGAGCACGGGGTGGGGGCTCTCAGAGCTTCCTTCCCACAACAGAGGCACAGAAGAGCCAGAGCCTCTACGGTCCCAGCAGGAAGCTGGACAGCAGCATCTCAGACAGGGAAACCAAGAAACAGCACGAGCACATGGCTGAGCAAGGAGGGCAGCACCAGAAGAAAGGAATCTAAACCAAAAATGGAAAGAAGGGATCCCAGAGGGCAGGGAGAGGTGGTGGCGGAGTGTGGGGGTTGTCATTGACCATTAAGCATTCTAGTTCTTCCAAACAGTATAAATTTTTAAAGTCTGAGAATATATTAAAACATTGACTAGAAATACCTAAAATAAAATCTAGGATTCCAGTCTGTCCTTTAGCATAGCTAAAGGAAAGAATAAGTAACTATGGAATGAATTCCAGATCCCATGTTCTTCCTCAGCGCCCCCCACCAATCCCTTCACAGGCAAACTCCACACTTGCTGTCCTTACTTCCCAGGCAACTGGAGCCTACAGCATAGTCCTCTCTGGGGTCCTCAGGCCCCTCAAGTCACTCATTCAGGGGTCAGTTCCCTTCACGGGCCATGGCTGTCCTGGAACTGAATGGCCTAGATGGGATGAGGGGGTCAGAGGCAGCCACCACGGAGGGGCTGGGCTACCCTGGCCTCCAAAGCCTGCTACAACCATTTGCTTCCCCCGTCTCCACTGCCACCAGAAGCTCCCACAGCACCAGAGCCACCCGCCTCTGCAACTGGAAATAAATGCAAACTCCCCAACAGCCTACAGGGCCTCTGCCACCACACCACCTCCAAACACGAGGGTCAGCCTCCAGAGCCCTTCTGCTCCACCCACTCCCAGGAAGGCTGGCCTCCCCCGTCCTGTGGCCCTGCCCCCCATCCCTGGGGCGCTGGCCTTCCCTGTCCTGTGGCCCTGGGGCGCTGGCCTCCCCCCGTCCTATGGCCCTGGCCCCCATCCCTGGCTCTTACACCACCTGTTATCTTGGGCACCCAGCAGCCCCATGACATGGTCCCTGCCACCCGGCATCTGCCTCCACTGCTATGATGTGCCCACTGGGACCCAAAGCTCGGGGCCTCCGGAAAGCTCATGCATGGAAGGGGACAGGGCCATAGAAACCTGGATGTGTAATGTCACGCCAGGTAGCAGACAGAACCAAAATGGAAGGGCTAGATGGGCGGTCAGGGAAGGCCTCTCAGAGGAAGTGACCAGGGGACGGGGTGGAAGCGGGGAGAGGGTGATGAGCACCAGGGGGACTCAACACATATGTGTGTTCCCTCAGCCCAGGGCTGGTCCAGGTTAGTCCCAGCCGCAGCCCCCAGAGGCCCTGGGTTCTGCTCTCCCTCAAGCTCTCCACGGCAGAGGCCACCCTCCAGCCCCCTTCAGCCCATGGTGAGCAACAGCCACAAAGCACAGTTAAAGGCCTGGGTTCCAAATCCCAGCTCCATTCCCCCACCCGACTCCCCAAGGCTGGCACTGGGGGTCCCTGCCCCACTCCAGGCTTCTGGTTCACAGGGATTGTCCACTGTTGTCCTAAGAGCCACAGGTTCCAGGAGAAGTGGCACCACTTTGTAAATGAAGTCAGTGGCTTGCCCAAGTTCCAAAATAATTACTACCTAATTACTATCAATTACCACGCAGTGCTTCAAATGACTCAGGAATCGGCCGGCAGCTTTGCAAGTTAATTGTACAAGTTTTCCCTCACCCACAATGGGAATGTGGAGATCCAGGCCCTGTCCCACCTGGCCAGCTGGGCCCACACTCCAAGCTCCATCCCAAGCCAGCTTTGAGTCCTCGGGCAAGCATCCTCCCCACGCTACCCAGGACCCATGAGCCAGCTCTGGGACTGGGAAGTGAGCCTTCTCCCCACAGCCCACCACAAGGTCCCATTAGTCTGCAGCCCCAAAGCAAGAGGCCCAAGGGCAGGGACCTTGTCTGGGAGTTTCCGCCTCCCCCAAGGGCAGCCCAGATTCACAGATGAGACCCAGCGGCCACCAACAAAGGCCACAGGCCTGGCCTGGAGTGAAGACAGCCCAGCATAACATCCTCTAGCTGCCCCGGCCTTCCAGCCTGGCTGCAAGTCCTCGCGGACTGACCCCAGCCTGCCGTGCAAGCAGCCCTGAGCCAGCCAGCCAAGGCCTCCACCTTCACTCAGCCCCTGCCAGGACTGGGCTCTCTGCCTGGCACACCTTTCTCCACTCCCTCAACTGAGGCTGGGCCCATGGGCTGGCAGGACTCGACTGGGCAGTGTTCTGGATGTCCCGGCTGGGCAGCACCCCTCCTCTGCCCCGGATCCACAGGGAGCACCGGGGGCTCTGTCTCTGCCCAGCTCTGCTCACCATCTGGAAGCCAAACCCGCTGGCCCAGGCCCCGCTCTACCTCGGACACGTTGACACGGCCCTCCAGGAAGGCGCAGTCGGTGGCATGGTGCGTGCACACATGGCGGTATTTACACCAGTGGCAGGGGAAGGAGCCGTTGACACAGGACAGGCAGCTGCAGGGAAAGGGACGAGGAGGGGTGAGGCCCTGGGGCGGCCTGGCCCCAGCACCCTCCCCAGCCTGGATGCCCCCCACCACATGCCCTGCACACAGCTTTCAGCTCGGCATCTCAGGAGGCCCCGGATACCGTCTCCTGCTTTTCCTCAAGGACCTCCTGGACCCCGGGTACTCCTCCGGCCCATGTTATGGGTGCCCTGTGCCCTGTTGTCATGAGACCCTGAGACCTCCAGGCCTTAGCTGGGACAGCTCCTTCTGCCCCCAACATCCCTCCCAGCCCCATCCAAGAAGAAAAGCTCCATGCTTTCTCTTTGACCCTTGCTGTATCTACACCCAGGAACAATAGCCCTGCCTGTCACGCAGTAGCTGCTCATTCAAGAGCTGGAGCAAATCAGTGGGGAAGCACTCCACCAACAGGCAAAGGCACAACAGGAAACTAAGGGACTCTCCATTCTCCAGGGCTGAACTTCAGACCCTTCCTCCAGAGACCTCCTTCATACCCCAGCCCACCCTGGGCCTCCCATGCTGGACCCTCTCCAGGTCAGGGATCAAGCAGGATCCCGAGCCCCAGTGCCTGGCTCATGGAGGGACACACAGCAGGCTCGGAGTCCCAGCTCCCTGCTGAGGCAAGCAGCCATGACGGGCCAGCAGATGAGCCACCCACTGGCCATCAGGAAGATCGAACTGCAGGCCGGGCCAGCCAGCTCTATCCCTGAGCATGCAAGGCCCAGCCATATGGGGTGGGGCAGGGGAGGCCTGAACCAGAGGGCAGACCTGAACCAAAGGGTAGACGGACACCTGAGTGGCTGTGTCTGGGTGACTCCCCACCATCCTGAGTCCCCAATGTGCCTCTCAGGCACTCTCTCCCCTCTTGACACCTGCAGCAGCCTCCTCCCTCATTCCTGGCCTCTTCTCTGCACCCACAGGCCATGCTCCCCACCACAGTGGCTAGAGGTTCCGATGTGGATGCTGGCATGCCTTCCTCCCCACCCAGCCCACCCCTCCCTGATCCGGCTCCACAGTCGCCCACGGCCCTACACGACCCAGTCCCAGGTCCCTGGCTCCAGCAGCATCCCTTCTACCCTCTGTTCCCTGGTTCACTCTCCTCCAGCCACAGAGACCCCTGCCCCAGGCTTTGCCCCTGCTGCTTCCTCTGCCAGCGGGGGTGGCTGGCTTTTTCTTGCCACCCCCGCCCACCTGGCCACAGAAGCCCCCAGCCATACGTCCTGGTCATCTCGCTCCTAAGAACGGAGGCTGCACGGGGGCAGGTCTCCTGTGCCTGGGGTGGGTGGAGAAGGAGGAGAGTTGACTCCAACAGGACCAAGGGAGATGGAAGCCCGGGGCAAAAGAAGGTGGGCGGGCAGTGGGCCCCAGGCCTGCAGAGCGGGAGGAGCTGGGGGGCCCAGGCACCCTGGGCTGACTTGGGGCACAGCCCTCAGAGCTCTTGGCCAGGACACTCACGACTGGTGGACACTGCAGTTGTAGAAGACAAAGTCCACAGAGGCAAACTTCTTCCCCGTCTCCTTGGACTTCAGGTAAAGCTTCACCACCCGCTGGTCTCCTACCAGAGCAACACAGGCCTGTCAGAGAGTCCTGAGGGCCACTAGGACTGAAGACCCAGGAACCCAGGCAGGCAAGCACGCAATCCACCTCCAGACCAAAGCCTTTCGTACTAATGAGAGATCTAAGCCCCAGAACAGGGAGAGAGGAATTACTTGAGAACCCCTCAGCCCTTTGCAAAACCAACACAAAGTGGCACGGCCAAGTTCCATCTCTATGGCCTCCCTGGGACATGGGGCAGGAGGCCCAGTGCCCCAGGCCCTGCTATCTGTCTGACTGGATCCACGGCTCTCCCTTCCTTGGGCCTCCTGCTTGAGGAGAAAGGAGAGTAGGGCCAGGATGTCCTGGCTGTTCTCTTCCCTCCAGGTCTAGCCTGGGACTGTTTGATAAGCGTTTGTTGACTGACTGACTGACTGATGGAGCCAGCGCTCAAAGTCCTCGCCGGCTGCCATGGCACTCTGTATGAGGCCCCCAAGGCCTGCCATGATCTGCTCATCAGCCTGACTCTCTCCCTATAATGCTCCTGCCACTCTGGATGCACCCCATATGCCTGGATGCCTTTCCTCGTTCTCTGGGGCTTACCCGACACCCACAGGCGGCCCCATAGGAAAGGTTCCTCACTGCAGTGTCCCTAGGATCTGAGGGACACATCCTGACGTGGATGCTGACAATTCCAACAAGGTGGACCTCGAGCTAGACGTGCAAGGGGGGAGGGGCCAGGCAAGTGGGTGACTGAGTCCTCCGGGGACCATACCAAGGTGTGGGCCTTGCCTAAGCTGCCTGCCAGCCCAGGGCTTCAGGCCCCAGGAGCTGCCCCTGCACACCAGCAGCACGTCATGGGCCTGCAGCGGCACTCACCCTGGCCCCGTGTGATAGGTGCCACCTCGCGGGCCGACGGTGAGCGGCAGTGGATGCGGCCATCCTCCAGGACACCCTCAGACTCAGTGAAGTCCTCAAAGGAGCAGTTGACACCAGCTGAGAGGTCAGGCACGTTCCAGGCCTGCAGCACAAGCTGGGGTCCCACAGGCAGGAGGTGTGGGTGAGGGGACCCTGTTGCCATCCACCATCCTAGCCTATACCTGTACACATCCATCGGGACCTGGGGCCTGGGCCCACCCACACCTGGGTGCACCTTCTGGGACCTGGGGGCTGGGCCCACCCGCACCTGGGTGCACCTGCCGGGACCTGGGGCCTGGGCCCACCCGCACCTGGGTGCACCTACCGGGACCTGGGACATAGTGACGGAGACGTTGCGTGGCTGCACAGTGAGCTGCACACACTGCAGCAGATCCGAGGCAAAGCGCTGGGGCTCGTCTGCCCGCTCACAAGCATCCTGCCGCGAGCAGCTGTGGGCAGAGGGTGCTGAGGCTGGGTACAGGGGTGTGCCCAGAGGAGAGCCCCCACTGGCCAGCCCACGGCAGAGGGGTCTGCAGACCGAGCATGTGGGGTGTCAGGGTTTGGGGCAGAGTGAAGGGAGGGAGGGGGTGGGGGGTGTACTGGCCATTGCAGTCCTGACATCACTGTCCCGGTCACCTATACCCTGGGAAGCCCCCAGTACCGTTCTGTACCCCCATCTTTCCTGGGGTGAGGTTGGGCTTCTGTCATTCAGGGTCACAAGAAACCGTAAACTCAGTGTGTGTGCCCCAGGAGGGCTCTGGGATGCAGGGAGGGGAGCTGTGGCCCACCCACGGCATGGAGGGGCCTGGCCCTCCCAGACCAACTCACATGCTGTGCAGGACACACCAACCGCAGTGGGGGTCCCGCGACCCCAGGCACAGCTCACACGACGTGTACTGTAGACAGCTCTCCACCGGCACGCGCGTCACCTGTACGGACCGAGGGACACCTGCATGAGGCCCCCAGCCCACCGGCCTCTCCCACTGCCGTCCTCCCGCTGGTTCAGGTCACTCTCGGCTCTGCAGGTAGTTCACACCTAACCTCGTCATATCCTCCAGACAACTTCCGGGACTGCCCACACCCATGTCACTCAAAGGTACATTCTGTGTGACCCGAGCTAAGCAAACCCGGCCTCTCCCCTGGGGGCCCCTGGAAGCAGACTGGATGGACAGCTCCAAGAGCCAGCCAGTCAAGAACCTATGGCTTCGGGCAAAATGAATTTCTCACTTGTCTGGACTCCTTCCAGCCCTGGGCCTCCTGAGGGAGGCGGCTCCTCTGCCTCCAGTCTAATCCAGGGGGTGGACAGGGACCATGCCCTGCTCACTCCGACCTCACCTGCTACACCGGCTTTCCCAGCCCCACTGCCACTCGGCCAAGTCTTCGGGGGCAGAAGCCCGTGGAGCGTGACTCAGCCTGGAAACAAAGCCCTTGCAGCGGGACGGAGGCTGGGGCCTTACAGGAGAATCAGAGCAGGCCAGGAGGGCAAGGGGGGCGGCCTTATGCAGGCCTGTCCCACTGCCTACATGCCACAGGCTCACCAGAATGAGAAAAGCAGAGGCTGGCCCGAGCAGGCCAGGCCAGGAACAGAGGCTCATGGCCTGGGAGGGCCGGGCCCCCCCCAGGTAACCCCACTTGGGCCAGGCGGGCCCAGGAACACAAAGGTGCAGGTGCACGCCCCCACCCTCAAAGAACATTAGCGGTGTTCTGACATTGCTTTCAATGGAAATTGGAAAAAACATTTGTTATAAAGTCTGTTCGTGGACAGGGTGGGAGCTCCCAAGCCCAGCCCAGGACTGTCTGGAGGCAGAGTCTGCAGATGGGATCACTAATGCCAACACCTTGGCCCCAGGCCATATGATGGTGTCTGACGGTCACCAGAGGCCATGGCAAGGGGTGGAGCTGGGTGTCTGGGGGTTGGAGAGGACGGCAGCCCACCATCTCCCCCAAATGATGGTTAGTCCAGTGACACCCAGAACCAGGGCTGCAGGAATACAGAAGAGATACTGACTTTCCGGGGGGCCAGGATCAGGCCCCCATGCGGGTGGACAGGGGGCACCCAGGGGCCCTCGGACACACAGATGTATGCACAGTGCAAACCCAAGCCTGGACACCAAAGGATGCCTGCCAGCTGGCTGTGGGCTCCCCAGTTCACGACACGCCCCCTTTCCCCCAACATCCCAGCAGCCCTGATGCCCTGGCAGGCAGAACATTGCCCTGTGGCCTCGAACCTGCGAGCCAGCCCAGACACCCATAGCAAGGGCACCCACCTGCTTCTCCGTCATGGCGTAGAGGTACTGGCGGTTGGGGCTGAGGAGGAGGTCACGCAGGATGGGGCTGCCCTCCTGGGCCACCACGCTCTCGTAGGCCAGGGCCGGCCGGCCGCTGGGATTCCCCAGGTCCACCAGGATCTGTGGAGAGCGAGGGGCCCTTGGGGGTGAGCTGATGCCTTTCCATCCCGCTCAACCCCTTTGAAAGTCAGGGGCCCAGAACCTGTCCCCAAGCACCCCAAGGCCCAGCGAGAACAAGGCTGGGCTCAGCGAGGTCGAGGCCCGGCGCTGCTCGTGCCGCCCTCCCCCAGCCCCAAGGACCAAGGTCAGTGAGAACCCGGCCCCAGGCCACGCGGCACTGCCTGACGGCTCCAGAGGCCACAGCAGAGGGTGGAAGCATCTGGGGGTTGGAGACATGGCAGCCTACCATCTCCCCAACTGATGGGGAGCCCGGCCACGCTCAGGGCTGTAGGAGCCCGGGGGAGAAGCGACCTTCCTGGGGGCCGGGCTGGCGCAGGGGGCAGGGCTGGCAGGGGCTCAGGGCCCCTGGGACCCACTCAGTGTGGTTGAGAGCTCAGGCCCAGAGCCTCCAGGACTGGGAGAGAGGTGGCAAGGGTGAGAACTGGGGCCCACGCCCAGGGGTGTGCCGGGGTGGGAGACGCCCCCGCAGTGGGTGTGGTGGGGGGGTGCAGGCGTCTCATTGGCACGGAAATACATTCCAGACCCCAAACAGACAGAACCGCAATCCCAGATCCCAAACAAACCGACGGCTAATTAGCTGGCTCTTCTCCCTCGACAGCTCACAACGCTTGTGAGTATTTTTAGTTGCTTTTACCAAACAAATGTATTTAATTAACGGAGACTCCCAGGGGGCTTTCCAGAGATGGGATGCGTAGGGTGGCACCCCCCCACCCCCACCCACTGCACTGTGTGACCAGCCTCCCAGCCTTGCCCTCTCTGGGCTGGCTTCCTAGGGTTGGGGCTGTGATCAGCGTGGCCAGCCCGGCCCTCGTGTGTGTCCACCCAGGCCACCCCCCCTGGGAAGACTGCCCCCAAAGATCCTGCCTCTAATGAGCGCTGGGCCCCACGATCACAGGCCAGGGCAGGACAGGTCTGACTGTGGATAGGGTGGGCTGCGGGGACCCAGGTGTAAGTTTGTGACACAGCTGGATCTACGATGGGTGGGGGCCCGGGCAACCAGCCAGGGCAGGGTATTGCTCAGCCTCTGGGCTCAGCCTCTCCCCCCACCCCCCCACCCCTGGGCCAAAAGGGGCAAGCCGGCTGTGGCAGGAGGGGGAGGTCCACATTCCAGAGCGCCCCGCCAGCCACCCCCCACATCCGCTCAGCTGCCTCCACGCCAACAGGCTTAAATCAAACCAGACCCGGAAGAGCTGGGCCCAGAGCTGGGGGAGGGGGGTAGGTATGGAGGCCAAGGAGGAGGAGGAGGAGGCAGCCAGGGGCTGGGGACCCAGATGGCTTCGGCTCATGATGCCGTGAGGGGGTGGGTGGCTGGATGCCAGGAGGGTGCCACGGGAGGGTGCCCTGACCCAAACCTGCCCCGACCCATGCTGGCCAGAACAGGGGGCGGGAAACTCTCTCATCAAAACGACCGCCCAGCCCAAGTCCCCACTCTAGGCCTCCTCCTAGGACAGCGTGCCGAGGGTGTGACTGCCCACCCGGCCCCGCCCTGCTCTGGCTGCAGGCAGGAGGGCAGGTGCAGCTCACGGGGCACCCCGGGCAGCTCCCAGAGCAAGGACAGTCACACAGGAGGGGCGGTGGGCCAGAAGCCCAGCTTCCATGCCCCCAGCCTGGCACAGCTGCCCCCAAGCTGCTGCAGCTCAGGGAGAGAGGCACCAACCCCCTATCCCTCAGTTTCCCTATCTGTGTGATTGGGATAAGTGGAATTCTAACACCTCCTGGCCCCCCACTGGACCAGAGTTGTCCTAAGGATTAAATAAGGACCAAGTCAGGGCACGGGTGCCAGGGGGGTCCCATTGACAACTGCCACACACCTGAGCAGCCAGTCAACAGCGGGCAAGATTGCCACCGGGGAGCAGGAGGTAAGGGAGCAGGGGGGCAGGATGGCTGGGTCCAGGATGGGTCCAGGCCTAGGGTCCCCAACTCAGAGGATCCACAGCAAGCCCCTGGCTTCCCCCCGAGGCCCTGAGGCCCTCGCCTTCCCGGTCGCTGCAAAGGCTCCTTAGCTGCCGGGACGCTCGCCCAAGGCCAGGTGGATGGGCCAGTCCATGAGCACAGCCTTCCAGCCCTTCCCAGGGCTTTGCCAGCCTCAGTCCTGACCAGATCTCAGTCCTGGCAGGCAGAACCCGCTCCCCAGGCCCCAGGGTACCCTCGCCCCCTTGACAACCGCAGCCGAGACTTGCCAATCACGGTGAGGTGACCCTCCTGACTCTTTCTACAGTGGGACAATTCTATCAGAGCAAAGGCCCCAGCCCACCCAGACCCCTGCCCTCCCAACCTCAGTGGGCACTCAAGCCTGCCTTACCCACCAGGGAGGGGGTGGTGGAGGTCACACTTGGGGTGGCCCTGCCCAGCAGGGGACAGACTATAAGTCATGGAGGGTGGGAATCCAGGTCCCCAAAGCCAGCTCGGAGGTGGAAGCATAGGGGCCACGTGAGGAGTGGGCCTCCCTCCCAGGGGGCTGGAGAAGCAGTTGCAGGCCAAGCCCCAGCGCCCAAACACCCCCACTCCCCGCCCCGGCAATGTGCCAAAACAGACAGGTGGTGCCCGACAGCTGCAGCGGGCAAGTGGCTGGGAGCACACGTGTCCAGCTGTCTGTCTGCCCTGCGCCCATCTGTCCACGCACCTGCCCTGCCCTGGGATACCCTCACCCCAACAGACAGAAAGGCAGGCCCCAGGCTCCAAGGAGGTGGAGTGCAGATGGCACTCTGGGGGCACAGGGATGGGGGGGTCGTACCGAGTGCCAGTTTAGCAGCCGCTCACCCGTGTGTACAAGACTGTCATAGTGGCCTCCAACCTGACCGGGAAACCATAGTCCACACCAGCTGCTTCCCAGGCCCAGCTCCATCACACAGACATATGGAGGGGAAAACTGAGGCTCGGGGGAGAGAGGGCTGCACCCTAGGTGGCAGAACCTTCCAGGAGGAAGGGACGCCCAGGAGCAGGGGGTAGGGACAGAGCGGGCGGGCACAAGTCCAGCCGGGCTGCAGGACAGCGGAGTGCAGGCCAGCTGGGAATGCGCGTGCCGAGGCGCATACCTCAGCCCCGCAGCTGTCCACACGGGGACCACCCGCTGAGAGGCAACCCGACCTCAGGGCAGCTGGGCCCACCAGCCCCCTCCCAGGGCAGCTGGCCCACAGAACACAGGAGGCTCCAGGTGTCCCGGGCATGGGGGCCGGACCAGGGCCAGCCTCCAGCCCCCTCCCTGGACACCTCCCACCTCTGCCAACCCTGGCCTCAAAGGTCCCGCTTCAGTGGCCCCAAAATGCCCTCCCTGTTACCTTGCCTAGCCCTCCTCTCCCCCTGTGGCCTGCCCCACACCTGCCAAGAAAAAGTCCACCCTCTCCAGTGTGAGGTGACTGGGCTAAGCCCAAAGGGAAATGGGGCCAGCTCGGCCTCTGGCATCACACCCCAATGCTGCTCAGAACCCTCCTCTCCTCCCTGGGTCTTCTCTGTCCACCCTGCAAACTGGGAGTGGAGACTAGACTCTGGGCCAAGCCCCAAGGTGGCCATCAGCACCCCTGGGGGAGGGACCAGGCCTATGCACAAGTACCCAGCACCGCTGTGGGAAACCACTCAGCTCCGGATAGGCCAGGGAGAGGTGCGACCCTATTTCCCAGTCCAGCTTGGGGAGCTTTGTGCCCAGGGGGTAACCAGGCAGGAGGGTGCTTGCAAGGGAGCCCAATCAGGCCCATGGGAGGCCATGGGCCCCGGAGGAACCCTCCCACCCCCCAGACTGCCCCCACAACACCACAGTCATGGCCCGGCCAACTGCCGGGATGGCCCAGCCAGGTCAGCTGTCTGTCCAGCCCAGAGCCAACAAAGGGCCCATTCTCCAGGCTGAGGGCAGGCGGGGGCACCGGGGAGGATGTCTGGGGCCGTCCAGGCTGCCTGCCAGGGCCGGCACGCGCCCTCACCACCCAGAGGCAGGGGGCTGCCCAGCTTGGCCCCGACCTGGGTAGGACAGAGACACCCTGCTTTGCGCCCCCCCAGTGGGTTGCTGAGCCGACCCTGGTCTCCAGAGGTGAGCGGGAAGGTGGGAAAGAACAGTGGACACCAGATTGGGGGGGATGGAGGGTACAAGCAGGTCACAGGGCACAAGGGAACCCCCACGCAGTACAGGAGGGCCTGGGGGTGCTGGTGGGGGGGGGGGGACAGAACACCTGGACCCACCCTTCAAGCTGGTATGGCACGGGAAGGCTGAGGGCCCTGGGACCCAGGCTGGGCAGGACTGCCACTGGGCGGCCTCTGCCGCCAGTTCTCCCCGGACCCCCAGGGTCCCTGAGCCTGCGCCCACCCTCCTGTCAGAGCACGTGGCTGAAGCCCTGATGGGGTCCCATGGATCCACCTCCTGAACCTGCTCGGGCTGCCCAGGATCCCCTGGTCTCCAGCTGGAGGCAGCTTTGAGGTCCCCCTCCTGGGTTCACACCATGCTCAGGAAGGGCCAGGAGGAATTTGATACCGGAAAAGCAATTAGCGACTTCCTCCTGGCAGTAATGGGGTAATTAAAACATGGCTTGCGGGAGACCCGATAATGGCTGTAATTGGGCCAGACACACCTGGCAAGGGCAGGGGGGTGGGTGGGTGGGATCCTGGGACTCTCATGTTTCCCATTGCCCACCCCCACCCCCGTGCCCCCCACCCCCGACGCAGGCAAGAACCAGGGTCCTGGAAAAGGGGGCTGCCTTAGCCAGGCTCTGGCACCTTCCGGCCACCAGCCCTCGATGTCCGGGCCAGCAGCCACCAAGAGGCAGGGCGGCCTGTCTATGTGGGAGCTACCATCCCCCAAGGAGAGTGGGGCTGGGGATCCTCGGGCCCTCCGCGGGACAGAGGCTACAGAGCCGCCCCAAGGAAAAGGTCCACGGCTAACTCACCCTGCGTCCGTGGAGGGCACACATGACCCAGCCAGACGGCTCCACCAGGACGTCGACCACCTAGTGGGGACGTAGTCAGCAACCCCTCTGCCCTCTTCCCACCTGGCCCACCCCTGCCACGCCAGCCTTCAGTTCCAGGTGGGGATGCTAAGGCAAGTGGCAGGGACTGTCACCTATTTCTTGGGCACCACATCTCAAATGCAAGAGCCATCCATGGGCTGCACACCCCCTGCAATCCCCCTCCCACTGGGGACCTGGCCGACACCCCCCCATACCTGGAAGCCCCCCTCAGCTTTCACTAGCCAGCATCTCCAGCCTTCCACCCTCTTGCTGGAATCCCAGCAGGTTCTCTCCTGGCCCTCGGCTGCACCCACCTCCTCAGGGCTCCCTCTCCCCTGTTAAGAGCTCAGCAATGGGGAGTCACTGCTTAATGGGGACAGGGTTTGTTTGGACTGATGGAAAAGCTTTGGTAACTTTTGGTGCTGAGGGCGGCACAACAACTCCAATTAGCAGCATTAAATTGTATACCTGAAAGCAGTCAAAACTGGAAACCATCAAAAAATAATAATTTAACAAAAAATTTACCCATGCTGCATAAGGTACAGAATTCCCGAGAAAGTACCAAGGCCTGAGAGCAGGGCACGGCTAGCCTCTTTCACCTTCAACATCTACCCACCCTCATCCTCTCCAGAAAACAAGGTACCGCTCAGACACTGGCATGTGCTAGTGTCTGCGCTTCCGTGCCTGCTGTTCCCTCCTCCCAGGATACCCTTCCCAGCTCACCCCCAGTCCCCGGGTCTACTCCAGCCATCACCCTCTGCTGCCAAGGACTTCCATGCCTGCCCCTTGCCATGAACAATACCTTGAGGGCAGGGTCACAGGGGTGGCGGCCCTGCCACCATGCTGGCGTGAGCAGGGCCATGCTTGATCACTCAGACTCTGCAAGGAGGTGGGCCTGGGGTGCAAAGCTTGGCGGAAGACCCCACTGGCCTTGCCTCCTGGGGCCGAGGCCCCTTGCAGCCTGTAGAGGAGCAGAACTGATGGCCTTGGGCCCCTGCCCCGTCCCAGGATGAGGCCTGGGACAGCACTGTTAGGCCACAGGGCCAGCCTGGGCCTTTCAAGTTCCTCCCACGGTGGCAGGCTGAGTGGGTCCCTTCCCCAGGACATACAGCCACCATCAGCAGACCCCGAGACCACTACCCGGGGCGGGGAGAGCAGCCAGGACACACTGGGAGCCAGGGGTGCAGCCCCCCTCCACCCATCTAGGCCCAAATCCACAGCTGGGCACTGAGCACCTCCTGGGGGCCAACAGGGACACTTCCCCATGACTGCCCCTCACTTTACCCTCATGACAGCAACACAAATGGCAATGTGGGTTTGGGTTCTAGACATTCAAGACCAAAAAAACCAAAAAAAATCAGCAACCCACGCCCAGGGACAGATCCAATGGAAACGCTATGTCACTGGAACCCATGTACAAAAACAAAACAGACCAACACAGAAAACGCCGCGGCACCCATCCAGAGGCGAACGGATACAAACATGCCCATGTGTTTTGAATTTCCAGCACAGCAGTGACCACAGGTGGGCCAGAGCTGCCCGTGGTAACGAGGACAGATCTCAACAGCGGCGCTGGGCCAAGGACGTTAGCCACGAAACCCTCCTGCAGGATCCCACTCACGAGGCCCAGGGCCGCTCCGGGTCTGCAGGTCGGCTGACGAGGTGGCCGTGGTGGCAGGGGCTACGGGGGTGCACAACAAGCAGCCCGGCCATGATCTGGGCACTCGCATGACATCCCTTGGACTTCACGGAGATGTCACCATGGAGCCTGAGAGGTCCTGGGACACAGCCCTCTCTCCCAGGCCCATTCAGCCTGAGGAGCGAGAAGGCCAGCCGGGCCCTGCCAGGCACCTCGAGGCCCCACCCCACAACCCAGCCATGCATGACAAGGGCCGGGGGTGCCCTGCCTGAGGGGCATGGGGAAAGGTGGCGCATCCCCCTGCAGCTGAGGGGCGTGGGGGGAGGGTGGTACGTCCCCCTGCAGCTGAGGGGCGTGGGGGGGAGGGTGGCACGTCCCCCTGCAAGCTGAGGGGCTGGAGGGGCCAGCAGGCTCGTCCTGCCCAGTGAGCACACCCCCTCTGCCTGCTCCGCCCCGGCCTGGCCCCTCTGGAGGGGTCCTCTCCACTGGTCCCTCCCCTTGGTGGGGGGTGGGTGTCCGTGTTGGAGGCACTGAGCAGGCTCTTGGCCCAGCTCTCGGGGAAGGGGGCGGCTGGGAACAGTCCCCCAGGAACAGAAAAGCAAGAGGTTGGCAGGAGCGATCTGGTTCCACACAGGTGTCTCAGGAATTTCACAATTGTGGCTGGGGCTGGGGCAGGGAAGGGCAAAGCAGCATCTAAAGCAGCCTGGGAAGCTTCTAGAAAAGAGATGGCCTCTGGAGGGCAGGAAGTACTCTTTGTCCCCAGGGCACCCCTGGTCCTGCTCTAGCACACAGCTGGTGCTTAGCAGTTACACCTGGAGCCTAGGGGACAGACCCTGCCTAGGGCAGGGGGAGGAGCTCGGGCAATCTCCCATTGTGGTTCCCGGGCTGGCTAGAGGACTCAGGCCAGGGGGTCCCAGACCCACAGGGCAGGGGCTCTGGGTGGAGGGAGGCCTGGGAGCGGTGCTGGGGGATGTATTCCAGGAGGAAGGGCTGTGTACTGCAGAGGGAAGGGGGCAGGTGGCAGCAGGAGCCTCAGGGGAAGGGGGGAGGAGGCGGGCAGGGCACCCCAGCCAGACCGGAGCCCCAGTGTGGCCTGGTGCAGCCCTGAGCAGCTGAAGTTGGCAGGTCTTAAATTAATCGACTACAATTTTACACAACAACACGTTTGCCGGGGCCTGGCGCAAGGCCAGCCAACTCCCTGGAGCTCCCCAGACGCTGTTCAAAGCCCGGCAAGGGCCAGGCCTGGGAAAGGCGGGGAGTGGCCAGCACAGCAGCCCTGCACCGTGGATCAGCTGAGGGCTGCGGGACACGGTGAGGCAGCCACTGTGCTGAGGCAACGGAACCAGGTCCAGGGGTGCCTCAAAGCGGGAGTCTTAATGGAAACTCGGGGGGCAGGAGGGCCCAAGCCCTGCCCTCCAGGCCCAGACAGCAATGGCCCTCCCCAACCAGGCTCTGGCCGCTTGACCACCACCACCCCACACCCAGGCCTGGGTCGGGATGAAATGAGAGGGAATTCCTGCTGCCCGCCAGCCCGGGCCCCCTGCCAAGGAGAGGCCCGAGCAGCCGGCAGGTCCAGGTGTCCTGGCAGTGGGTCTGACAGGGAGGCGGAGGGTCGGGACCTGGGGAAGGTCGCTCAGGCAGGGTGGGGCTGGGCCCCCAGCCAAGGGGCGGGCAGGGAACACAGAGCCCAAGCCCTGGAAGGCCAGGTCCCCGGGCCCCAGGCCTCCTCAGAGAGGGAGAGGCTCACTAAAACAGGGGCCCAGCTCCATGAGAACTCTGCCCCTGCCCTGATTTCTTCCCCTCCACGGAGCTCTAGAAAAGGGAGGGAGGCAGCAGATGAGAGCAAAGTTCCCAGAACTGTAGTGACCACTTTGCCTCGGTTTCCCCCGTCTACCTACAGTGGAGGCACAGCACTTGGGGAAATACTCTGGGGCCATCCTCTGTTGGGGCAGGGGGCACAGCACTCTCTCCCAGACAGGCACAGGGGGAAACTGAGGCCCAGAAGGCACAACGACTTGCTCATAGTCACATGGCCAATGGGCGTAGGGCTGCACATGTTCAAGGTCGAGATGCCTGCCGTGGGGTGCGAGAAAACCATCCGACAGGGCTTCCTGAGACCCTCCAGAGCAGGCTGAGCCTGGGGGAAGAGGGTGCAGGGTGCCAGGTCTGGACTGGACATGGCTGTGCTAGAGTGGGAAGAGGCAAGAGACACGTCCGACGGGAGAAGGGTCTGTTCTCTCAGCAGCTTGCAGACCCCTTTACTTCACCAGCTACCAGCCCCTAGGCATGGCAGACCCCATGAACACCAGAACGGTACATCAAGGCACACACTCATGGGGCCCTGAGGACAGGTGTTTGGGCCCCGAGCCTTGCAGGAGCTACTTTGCCTGAGTGGGAAGGGGCCGGACAGGGTCACACGGCAAGGACTAGCAACATCAGCCCTGCCCAAGAGCCACGGGGGTCCCCCCCACCACCCCGACTCAAACTCCCCAGCTGGTTAGCCAGCAGCTGTGCAAACATTGAGGCTCAAGGAGGGGCCTAGCCTGGAAGCTGGTCTCTTCTCCCGCCCACCCTCCATGGGCCTGCACCCAGTAGGGGGGGCAGGGGGGAAAGAGGAGGAGAAAGGAGCCACCCTCTGTGGCTTCTCCAGGCCTAACCCTGCCTCTTCTGGTAGATGGGCCCGAACCCAGCTCCACGGTTCTACTCCCTGGGCCTCAGTTTCCCCTGCTGGAATCCTCCATGGAGGGCTAGGGGAAGGGTGGCAGGGGAGAAAGTGGGTCTCACCTGCTCCTCGAGCCAGAACCCCACTGCTCCCCCTCCAGGATGGCTGCCCCAGGACAGAGGGGAGTCAGGGCAGGCCAGACTAACCCGTTCTCCCAGCTCAGAGGTTTGTGGGTGGCAGCTCCACAGCTGCAGCTCGCTCAGCCACCCAAGGGGCCGGCCCAGCCTCCTGGGAGCACGGTCTTCTGCTCTGTGAAGGGGGGGACCCCCACCAGGCACAATCCCCACCCCCCAAACACATTGCTTCTTTGCAGAGGCTGTACAGAGCCCCTTCCCTGGCGAGCCCTCCCTGATTGCAGTGGAGACCCTACGCCTGGGAAGGGCAATGCATGCTGGATGAAAAGCCCCCAGACCCATTCTGGAAAGGACTTGGCCCAGGGCAGGGTCTGAGCCGCTGCTGCACTCCAATCCACAGGGTGGCACATGACCTCCCTATAGGGAGCTGGGAGCACATAGAGCCTAGGGCTCAGAGGGGTGGGCCCAGAGCCCCCTGGGGTGCCGCAGGCACAGGGGTCAGAGGCTACCACCAGCCCACATGCTCTCAGCCTCCCCTCTGCTGTGAACAGGAACCCCAAATAACCCCAGACCCCACCGGGCTATGCTGGCCTGAGCGCCACCAGCGGCTCATCTCCCAGCCAGGGGATGGAGGGTCAGCCAAGGGGACCCCCCAGCCCTGCCTGCCAGGTGCAGAGGGGCTTGGAGAGCAGGCACAGCTTTGGCTGGCCCCAGCCCGGGGCCCCCACCCCCAGGCGAGGGGCTGCCAGGAGATCCAGTGACACGCCAGGCAGGAGTGCTGTGTCAGCGCCAGCCCTGGGGACAGCTGGCATTTCATGCGGCAGCCCCACCCCTGCTCCCGGGCCCTCTGCAGCTCCCGGGCACCCACCCACCCGCCGTCCCCCTAGGAACTTCCTCCATACCAGGCCGGCCCTGCCCCTGCCCCCACGCCCAGCGAGTCGGGCCTTCACCCCCATTCTCCACTCCACGCCCAGCTCTGCTTAGGTCAACGCTGGCTGGAAAGGAAAGGAGAACCAAGAAAGGCCTGGGCCTGCCTCAGCACGGCCCTGAAGACGGTCCCTCCAACATCCCCCCACATCAGGCGGTGGCGGGGGAGGTGCGCCAGCCTTGCCCCGACCTTGGCCTTACTGGCTCGGGCTGGCCCCGGGGTGGGAGGCCCCAGCGGGGCTCTGCTGCCTCAGCAGACACTGGATCCCCAGGGTTCTGCGCAGGAACCTGAGAGGGTGGGGGCTGCTGGCTGAGCCCCTACCCAGACAGCATACACCCCACGCTCACCACGTGCCCTTGAAGGACCAGCCCGGGGCACCTCCCTGAGCACCAGCCTCAGCATCGCGGGGCCCAGCTGCCTTGTGAGGGCTGGGGGAGGGGGGGCGCCTGCTCCATGGGCCTGAGTCAGGAGGGGAGGGGGGAAGGACCCATGCCAAGTCTTGACCCACTCTCAGGACCCCCCGTGCCAAACCAGGGTCCTCATGCATCGCCCCCTGAAGAGCAAGGCACAGCATGGGGGTCCGGCGGGGGGGCCCGGTCGGCAAACAGAAACCCCTCCCACATCACAGGGGTGCTGACCACGTCACAGGGGTACGGCCACAAGGCCTGGCCACCCATACCCCTCTCACCCGCCCTGTGCCACGCCCCCTGCCCAGAGCCCAGCGTGGCCGGCCTCACCTTGCGGATGTGGCCGCTGCGTGTGCCGGTGAACACCACCGTACGGCCTCGGTAGTCGTAGGCAGCCACGGCGGTCAGGCCGTCGTCCTTGTCCACGAAGAGGGGAGTGCCCTCAATGGTGACCGTGCCGCCCAGCGGCTGGTTGAAGTCCTGCCCACAGAAGTCGTCGTCGATCTGCAGGGGCTGGAGAGCGAGAGGGTGACAGCTCCAGGCCTTCCTTCCACCTGGGGCCCAGAGAGCAGGGCGGGCACTAGCCAGGGGGGCAGGCACAGCCAGGACCTGCCCATTCCACTAAAAACTGCATGATGGGGAGGGAGGCTGGGAGGCACGGACACTCGGTGGGGGAGGAGGAGGAGGGCCTCAGCCTCAGGGGTGGCCTGGACACTCTCGGGGGTGCCCACTGGACAGACGGAGAATCCGAGGCTCCAGGAGACCAGTGTGCGGGCAGAGGCGGGCCTCGCTCGTGGACCCCCTGTGCCCCCTGGCCCAGCCCTTGGGGTAAAAAGAAGGAAAGTGTTCAGCTCTCAGCCCCCAAAGAAGACAGTCCAGGGGATGGCGAGGGAGGGAAAGACCAGATCACCAGGCCCCTGGGCCAGGTGGATGGCAGGATGGAGGAGGAACGGCCTGGAGTGGCCAGGGGAGTCTGGGGTGGGAGGAAGAGACAGAGACTGGGAGAGGAGATGGGGCGACCGCCAGTGGGGCAGGGACAGGGCGCAGGAGGGTTCATTTAGGACAGAAGAGAACCGGTCACCCGTAAAAGGCAAAGGGGAGGGATCCAGCCAAGGGAAGTGACTAGATACAAGAAAGCAGATAGGTAATCGATAGCACACAGTTCC